>SNQJ01S0208193.1:0-16196 GCA_010110895.2 Picea sitchensis
CTACTTCCTTGTATTTTTTCTTGAGCAGCTCTGCAGGCAAAATGTAATGCATCCCTGATTTACACGGGCCGCATTTAACTCCTGGCCATGACATGACTTCCTTATCGAAAGCTTCCTCATCCAAATAGAACGGTAGCATCTGTGTGTGGAAATGTTCTTGTCTGGCATGTCTCGGCCAGATGAATGTGTTGTGTCGGTTCATGCTGAAGGAGATATTCCTCTTGTTGCATTTGAGGATCTCCTTCAGTATGCGCAGCCTCTGCGTTGTGTCTATCATAGCATTATACCATTTGGCAAAGGTTGCATTGTTGAGTGTTGTGTTCTTCGAGTTTGGTCTGGACTGCCATGGCTCGAACATCTTCGCCATGCGCCCCTTATATGTTATTGTCGGTTGTCTACCCATGGGTGGCTTCCATTTGAGCATTGTGAATGCCACAAGTAGGTATCCATAGGTGAAGGTTCCTCCCTTCTCTTGTGCTTCCACGCAAGCTACTAGTAGTTCCTCTAGCAGGAAACTACACCAATTGAACACTGCTCCTTGTGCACAAAATTCGATGACAGATAGCGCATATAGAGTGCATTCTCCCCTATAGTAAGACCTCATAACCTTGTTGGTTATGATGTAGCAGTCAGTCCGGACCGTTTTGGGCAGTATTGTTTCAATGACTGTTGTGTGTCCTCCTCTCTTTGTGTTAAACTTCTCATATAGGCTAGGCTCGCCTTTCTTTTTCTCGTCCTTGTCGGGGCCCTGAAATCCCTTCGACACATCCTCTCCTTGGGAGGATAGTCCAGTAAGTTGTTGGATATCTTGTGCATGGATTGGATACCACTTATCCAACCATAGACTTCTGTCATGGACTCTATTTGTTAAAAATTTCGTGCAGCGCCCCATCTCGCCTGTGGTACCAAATACTGGTAAGTCTCTCAGGTTCATGATGGTTGAGTTAAATAAGTTGATGAGCCCTTCTTTTCGTACAAATTGTATGCCCCCGACTCCATCCGGAGCCATCTCCCAAAAGACGTTTGTGTGTATCTGTGGGAACAAAGCTGATTCCGTGAGATCAAGGTCGAGGAGCTTGACTTGCTCTATCTTCCCTTTGAGATCACCCACAATTTCGACCCGGGGGTCGCAGGGCTCATCTGGTACCGCTTGTTTATACATGGCGCCTCGACTTGCTATGGCTCTCGGCATTCTCACTTCTATAACAGGTAAAATCTAGGGTTACGTCTGCATCTTTTACAACGGTCCCAACTGGTCCGCACTTCTAAGTTCGGAAATGGCTATGCTCATTTTAGAAACAATGCATTCTCGGCTAAGTTCTGAGAGCCTTATACTTGGCTTAACGGGTAAATTTTATCAGTAACTACTAATCATCATGACCGTATGGACACAATCTGAGTGTGAGTTTTTCGATGGGATGGTTTAATCGAGGTAAATCCTATTGGGCGATCTTGGTATTTACTTATTTGAGTGGAATAGGGACGTGGCCGAATTGAGACCTTTTTGTTTGACGGGTGGGTGTCTCGGCGCAAACTTCGATGGAATCCTGGCATAATGCAGCTTTATGGATTAATGGCATCAGACATGGTACCGTAGTGGCAATAAAGGTTGTGACTAGACTGGGTTTGCATGGGCTATAACTCCTATTAGATTTGGATTCATGGTGTCTCCGACCAGAAAAGGTTGTCTCTGTCATCCTTAATGATTGTCATTAATGGGCTTTCTCATGCTTCAGGTCCTGTATTGCGAATTTGTTAGTTCTGTATCAACCAACACTTTAAACAAAACAAATGAACTATGTGTTATGGTGTGACACTGCACACATGGAAATTATTAACTGAATTTACAAAATTTCAGAAAGAAAATGAAACTCAAATGTAACTAGTGTACAAGCTCTGTCGAATTGGAGTGACTGTCCTTCTTTCTCATTTTTGTGGTAGGTAGGGCTTCAGGTGAGTGCCATTCACCCATACCGGTCATAGAACACCATCCATTTGCGCGACTCGGGCTACTCCTGAGGGTCGGATCTCTACAACTATGAAGGGTCCCAACCAGTGCATACGTAGCTTGCCAGGATGCTTCTGGTTTCTGCTGTCGTAGAGTAACACCTTGTCCCCTTGTGTAAATACCTTGGTCCTAATGTGTCGATCGTGCCAATCATTTTGTCTTGCCTTTTCCACGGACTGATGGAAGTCTGCTAGAAATCTGGTTTCCTCGAGTTCTTGTAGCTCTGCAAGTATCTGCACCACTGATTCTTCATCTGTCATACGTGTGGCTCGTGCAATGTACAGACTTGGAGTGATGAAATCTACAGGCACCACTGCCTCTCTCCCATAAACTAGCTGGAACGGTGTGTATGTGTGGAGTTTCTTTGTAGTTCTCCTATAGGCCCATAGTACCACTGGAACTCTATCATCCCAGTCCTCTTGGTTTGTGTAACAGACCTTTGTTAGTCCCCTTTCTAGGATTTTGTTGAAGGCTTTGACTGTTTCGTTGGCCTGTGGGTGGTATGGATTGCTCTTGTGATGTTGAATCATAAATTCTGTTGTAAGTGTTGCTATAGTGTTGCTAATGAAATGAGTTCCATGATCATTGGTTAGGCTCCTTGGACATCCGAACCGGGTAATAATATTCTCGAAAATGAACCTGGCAGCAGTGTCTATCGAACCGTCTTGTACCATTGCTGCTTCTACCCAACGGGTAAGGTAGTCAGTTGCGGTAATGATGTATCTAGCCTTTGAATGTTTGGTTGTGGGGTCGATTGGTCTAATGAAGTCAACTGCCCATTTCTCAAATGCCTGTAGAGCTCTAACTGGTTGTAGTGGTAGTTCATCTCGGTGTGATGACTTGCCTACCCGCTGGCAAACATCACATGATCTAGCATATGCTTTTGCATCCTTGAAAAGTGTTTCCCACCAAAGTCCTACCTGTAGAACTTTTTGTTCCGTGGCCTTTCCTCCAACATGGCCTCCTGCAATTCCACTATGGCATTCCCAGAGTATATCCTGCCTTTCGTGATCCAAGACACGTCGTCTAAGAATGTTGTCTAGTCCTAGTTTGTACAACTGTCCGGCGATCAGTTGGTAATCTACTGCAGTAACGACCATATGGCATTTTTGGGTTGCGAAATATGTTTCAGGACAGGCCCCTGTACTGAGAAAGATTTCTATGTCCTCGAGGTATTTTGGTATGGCCTCAATCATGAATAAGTCTGCATCTGGGAGCTAGTCATCCACTTCTCAGCCACTTTCACCTCACTCTAGCCTGGATAGATGGTCGGTTCCGACGTTGCATCGTCCCGGCTTGATGATGACTTCAAAAGAAAATTCCTGAAACAACAACATCCATCTACAAATTCTCCCTTCTAACACAGGTTTGTTAACTAGGTATTTCAATGCGGAATGATCAGTAAAGAATTTGAAATGAGACCCTAACAGATAGTGTCTGAATTTTTGTAAAGCGTATATCATTGCTAAGCCTTCCCGTTCTGTCATTGTATAGTTGCGCTCCGCTTTTGACAGCTTCCGACTCGCAAAGTAGATGGGATGATCCATAGCTCCATCTTCGGGTTGTGTTAGGATAGCTCCTAAGACAATTCCTGAAGCATCTACATGTACGTGAAATTCCTTCTCCCAGTTTGGGAATATCAGAATCAGTGTTGTAATGAGTTTCTCCTTAAGTGTCTCAAATGCTTTGTCACATTTGAGACTCCATTGGAACATTTCATCCCTTTTCAGGAGGTTTTCTAAAGGTGCAGTAATGTTGGCATATCTTCGAATGAATCTATGGTAGTAACATGTGTGTCCTAGTGTGGAGTGCAACTATTTAGCACTCGTAGGCGGTGTCATATTCACAATGACCTCAATTTTGGCTGGGTATACCAATACTCCTTCTCAGCAGACTATGTGGCCCAACAGGTTTCCATGTGGCACGCAGAAGATACATTTTCTGAGATTTAATGAGATTTGCAATTCTCTGCATCTGTCAAACATCAGTCTCAGTAGTGCTACATGTTCCTTAAGCAGGCTATATATTGTCCAATCATCCATATAGACTTCTATAAATTTGTGAATGAACTCTCTAAAGGCTGCTATCACAATCCTGGAGAAAACTGCAAGGGCATTTTTTAACCCAAATGGAATCACATTGTATGCAAAAGATCCCCATTCTGTAATGAAAGTGGTCTTTCTTTTGTCTTCTTCAACAATCCTAACTTGATGGTATCCTGAAAAACTGTCTATAAATGACTATGCTTCCTTTCCCGCAACCTGTTCTAGCACCTCATCAGTAAAGGGTGTTGGGAAAGGGTCGTGCACACAGGCAGAGTTGAGACTCATGTAGTCTGCACAGACTCTAATATCCTCTGTGTCTTTCTTACTTTGAATGACTATCGGGCTAACCCACTCTTCTTCATCTACCGCAAAAATGAGACTTTCTTCCAACATCTTATCAATCTCCTTCTTAACTTTCTCTTTTACTCTTGGGTTAAGACGGTAAGGTCTATGTCTGACAGGCTTGGATCCTAGTTTTAACTCAATCTTCATTTCTCCCATGACTCCTTTGATCCCTTTTAATTATGAAAAGGTCTTTGGGAACAAATCCTCATATTCTCGCAGTAAACTCTATATTTCCTGACTGGTTTTCTCATCCCAATAGTCTCCTACCATAGCTATATTGGGTTGTTCTACAGTCCCTATATTGATTCTGCGTAGTTTCAATGGGTGGTTGTAGGAACTATCGGTCTGGATGGGTATGGTGTTTTGGATTTCTTGGTTTCCCTCTATCTCTTTGATGGCTAGGTTTCTCAGTTCTTCTACGTCGTCTAGGCTTTCTGAATCTTTGCTAATATGATAACATTCTATAGGATTTTCAGTCAAGGATAAGTGGATTTTAGTCTGAAGTTCTTGGGTGTGCTTGGGACACACTACAAAATTTGATCTCTGATTATCAGTGATTGTAAAAAGAAGTTCTTTAATATTTTGTAGGGCTAGTTCAAGCTCGGGGTACTTACTTGAGAATGAGAAGTCTTTGAAAAATTGATCTACCAATGTTTGCCAGTCGTTGGTCTGTCTTCTAGTTTCTTCATGTATGAACCAAGATTTTGGGATTGGGCCTAGAAAATGTGGAAATAGCTGAACTCAGAAGTGAGAGGGTATCTCTGCATCCTACCACTGTGTCGTGCACTGTTCAATGTGTATTCTAGGATTAGATTCTTCGTTGAATAGTTGCGCAACTTGGAAATCTGTCTACCTTTTTTATTCCAGCTACTCCTTATTACCGAACCTGTATTTGAGAGCTTGCGTCACTTCGTCCCAAGTTCTGAGTATGGATTTATGAGTGGCCCACCATATGGTGGGGTTGTTCTGAAAATCTATATCTAGTACCGAGATTCTTTGATCTTCTCTCACATTCTCTTCCATGTTCTGCAAAAAGTTGTCTAGGTATGAGGTGCCATCATATACTGGGTTTTCTCTAACTTCGGTCCCAACCCATCTGGTCATTCTGACAGTCGCGCATCTTCTTGAGAATGTTTTTTGCGAGCCTTGTTGCCAACTATCAAAATCCAGTTATGAATCCTCGTCTGCTGACTGTATACTTCTCCAGCTTACTGATCCATCCGCAGCAGGATTTATATAGTCATTTCTTATCCCAACTGTTACGGTGTACATCTGGTCTAGGTCTTCTTCTTCCATGTTATTATCTGTTGGTTTTGTGTATCTGGGTCCTACATATGGATCCAAAGGTTGAACTACCTTGATTCCCTCAGCTTCAAAATTCATGGTGTCTTTCTTTAGGTCGATCACTGCATAGTTATCATAGGCCCAATCGATGCCAAGTAGCGCAGGGTAGGGGTCCTTGTCTCCCATGACCTCAATGACTTCAAATTTCGCCACTGTTTTTACTCCTGCTACATCGATTTCCACATTCTCCAGTCTTCCTATGGGAAAGATACAGTATTGGTTTTCCATTCTCAACAGAATTGGGGAATATGTCAGTCTCAATTTTCCTAAGGCTTCCCAAGTCTTCTTGGGTAGAATGTTCACATCTGACCCTAGGTCCAACATGACATCCTTAATTTCGAAGTCATCTAATTAGGCTACCAGTCAGAATTATTTTCCGGTTCTTACTTTTCTTCGCTACACTCTCTGAGTACTCTTCTCGCGTATATTATCCCTTATCCTTTCTTCTGAGGTTTCTTCATTCCCTAGGACTAGGTACAGCGCATTGCGCAACTTTTCTGTTAATTGATCATTCCCTAGAATGTCAGAGAATAATTGAAACCAAAGGTCAACTACGTTTTGAGGTTGCTCAGGCTGTCTTGGTATGACTACAGGGTTTCTGGGTGCAGGGGGTGAAGCAGGGACCTGTGCCAAATTAGGGTAAACAGTCATTTGGGGGGGGGTATCTCGCATTTCATGACTAGAGATATTCTGGAATACTTCTATGGAATCTTTAAAGAACAATTTTTTCTTTAGGGGTCGTACCTGTCTCCCTTAGGTGATGCTTTCTAGATCTGAGGTAGAGTATCAACATCAGCTCCTGTATTTTCTCCTCCTCGAGTAATGATATTAAGGTTGGGCAATTGTCCCTTAGAAATCCTTTTTATCTCTGAACTGATAAGGTTAGTTCCTCTTTGTCGTACTTTGTCTTCCCAGTTTGCAATTAGCTCTGGAAAGTCTTCATTTGTGTGTCCATTGGTCCTGCAGTGAGAGCACCATGGGCGTCTTGGGTGAGGACAATCTCTGGCTAAGTGACCTTGTTCATCGTAGTTATAACATTTTCTTGGTCCTCGTCTCCCAGTTCTTCCTCCTCTGAAATCCCCTCCAGCTACTCCTCCTCGACCTCTTCCTGGCCCCTGAGGGTTTTCATTCACCCTGAATGTTGTTCAGTCTAGTCTATCTGCGAGTGCATCCAACGCTCTACATTGATTGGTAGTATGTGTGGTAAATGCGCAGAACTCACCATGTACTGTGTTTGGTACTATCGAATATTTCTGCATGATGGGGCACTGTCTTGGTCCATGCCTGTGGATTCTGCAGATCTCACAATATTCTGTTGTCGGTGTTGCTTGGCCTCCTGGGAAAGCATGATATGGGGTGGGGTGATGGAATGAAAAATTCGTCAATACTTGCGCAACTCCTCTCGCGGATCCTGGTGGGGTTACCATCAAATTCTGAGGAGGTCCCAATCCCCTCATTCGTGGACATTTTTTCACCAAGTGACCTTTCATATAGCATCTAGTGCACCAAACCTGTGGCCATCCTGGTTTGGGTATCGTCAGCTCCTAAATATTTTCTGTTAGTGTCAATATCTACCCTTGTAGTTACGCCAGATTCGCATCTACTGGGGGTCAGGCTACTCTTAAACTCCCTGGGTATCCCGCCATGGCTTCAATCTTCATGGATTGTTTCAAGACGTATGTTAACGTGGCTATCCGTTGTTGCGTTATCGGAATCCGAGTCAGGGGCAACAGCCCTTGAATGTACCACTCCCTTTGATGTTCCTCGTGGATTGGATGTGCCAGCCTCCCTATGGAATCTTTGAACTTCTGGCTATACTCCCACGTCGATTCGCCTTCTCTCTGCTAGATCTCCCGCAACTTGGATAGAGCTTGTTGTTTTGACTGAGGTAGTTTGAATTCTGCTATGAACCTCGTCCATACTTGGCCAAGTGTAAATGCTTGACCTTGCATCCCTGGAACTCCTAGTTCAATGATCTTCATGTACCACTTGAGAGCGCGACCTCTCAAGGTAGTCTGGAACTCAACCAGCTTATTCGCATCCAGAGTCCCTCTGGATCTCTAGATGGCTTCACACAAGAACCAGTGATGCTCAACGTCTTCATCTCCCTTACCCCAAAATTATGGGTATCGTGCAATCGAGCCTCTCGCATGGCTGGCCATTGCCAATCCTATTGTTCGTAACAATATGAACCCTAACAGTCCTTCTTTCGATCTACCTGGGGATCCCAATATCCTCCCTATACTTGCGCTTCCTGGTTGTGACCAATTAACTAATTGTACTGGAACAGAACTAGCATGAGAAGGTAGTATTGAACTTACCGTTTGTATAGAAGGCACTTGGGGTACGGGTGATTCAGGGCTGATGCCACTGGCTTTGGGGCAGTTTTCATTGATCTGGGGGGTCTCGTTAGCTTCCACTGGGACGATCTCTTCGGCCGGATTCCCAATCTCTCCTGTTATCGAGGCTAAATCTTCTCTTTCTTCTCCACGATTCATGCTTCCTTCCTCCTCTCTTTCCTCTGCGCTTTCTCCTTCTCGTCCCTCTTCCTGGGGACTTCTTTCTCTCCTCGTTTCTCTCTCGTTCAATCTTTGACTGGTTAGTCATTCCTATCTTCTCATCCTCTGCAGTTCTTCCATCTTTCTTTCCTCTATTTCTCTTGTTCTGCCTTCTTTCCTCAACTTTTCAAACTATCTTACAGCTTTCTTGATCTTGTCGTGCCACCACTTCTCAACTATGGTGGCTCTCTTCAAGCCTCACTCATCTCTTGAATCCATTTCTTGTTGTTTCCCCCCCATTTGTCAAAGAACCCTTCCCCTCTCTCATGCCATGACTCCCACCCCGTCTCGCCCTACCCCAAGCGAGGGTGTTTACGCTGCCATCTCAGTCGGGGACATACTCAACATCCCTTCCTCCATCAAGAAAACCTTAATCTAGAGGGGGATTTATCTCAACAGTCTTCCCCTTGCACCTTTCTTGAAAAATTCCTCTGCCTACGAAAAGACTGGTGGTTCTCAGCTGCAAATTCGATTATGTATCCCTCTAGCATGGTGCTAACCCAAAAATCCACAGCTCGTGTAACTAGGCAATCCAACCTCTGGAGTGCTGCTAAATTTTTAGTATCCCATGCATAGATCTTATTGGTCCATCCCTAGAACTCTGGAGCTTCTTAGAGCCTCTTTATCCAGTGAAAAAATTCTTTCAGGAATTTAACCCAGAAAATCTCATACTGGTCACTTGATCTTTCTGAGTAAAAGATTGCTTCGCGAGTGTTTTCCAATGATTCTCTCCTTAGTTCCACTTCTTTCCATATAAAGGCGTCACAACTCCTTTCCCACCATTGATCAATGCCAGATCTATGGATCGGCAGCAGCATTCTCCCTACAGATTCCCTTTTTACACAGGTCCCGGCACCAGAACCATTTTGTTGGTGCGAATTTGATCAGACTAGGGTCCTTCTCAGGTTACCAACAAAGGGCACTGTGTAGTCTAGAGTGCTGACATTTTCATCTCCTTCGAAGAGAAGAAGTCTCACCCGAAGCACTGCTGAGACAAATAAATAGGGAAGGGTAGGGAGAACACTAAAGGGGATCCATAGAGAATTCGGGATTCATCCCTATTCTTGTGCAAAAGACATTACCAGATCTGGAAAATCTAAATGCAAGAGTTGAACCTACTTACGATGTGAGCAACCATCTAAATGTTGAACCATTAAGTAGAACTCATAAGTCATAAAGAAAAACTGTAATGCAAAAGTAAACATACAAAGACACATCATATTTTGAAAGTTAGTATTGCTTCCTATTATCTCCAGGATCTTTCCTTCATTACAGACTCGGAATTACAAGAAAGGCTCAGTATAGACTCTCGGATCTGAACTCATATCTCAGAGCTCCATCTCTCCAACTGACAGTTCTAATTCATTATAGACTCATCCTTTTCTTCTCTCGACCTACAACAAGTACCAACATTAATCCCAAAACTTGGGAGACTCTGATCAACATGACTCAACTCAACCCTAATCAACCAACGATGAACGGGGTATCAACTAGTGAGTGCTTCTGCCAATGAACGAACCCTTTTACAATTATATTCATCCCTATATATAGTTGGGTTGTGTCTTCCTTCTCGGCTTGCACGCTCTCTTGTTCTGTTGCAACCGTTTGTTGCTTAGTTGGCATTGCATTGAATTTCGCAACTGCTTTCTATTACTCTTTCTCCCAACCTCTGATGAAGTTTGTGCAACTCGTGCTTAGCCAAAACTTGCGCAATTCTTTCCCAAAAATGAAGTGCCCAACAATGCAGCGGAAAACAAGATTGCTTCAATGGTGGTGGCTTATCTCTGAGAAGACATGTGACGGTTGCGCTCATTCGCAAGAAGATGATTACAATGAGGCTTTGAAGGCCTTTTTTACAATAAACAGGAGTGTCAAAAACCCTAGACATCCAAAACCCTAACCCTAGGAGATGAAGCGCCAAAAGTCATGTGGGCCCCATTTGGATAAGTCAGTACATCAACTTCCCAGGGTTGTAACTTTTGCAGACGATCTCAGTTTTAGGCGTACGATAGCCCGTTGGAAATATCTATCCAAGGACTACAACGATGAAAACTTCGTCTTTTACCTGGTAGATACCCAAAAAACGTTGTTTAGGGCCTCAAAACGGCTCCGGAAGTTTAGGACCCGAAAAACTGCTAAAAATAGTAAATTACCAAAATTGCCAGAAAGTTGTTTTGAGCCAGCTGGAAAAGGTGGGTGGCCACCGATATCCACCTGGATCAATCCTCCCTCCTTAGGAAGCAATGGTCTCCATTACATTGAGTTCCCCCATCAGATGAGGAAATTTTTGTTGAATTTGGCCCCGAGTGAGCCACTTGCTTTGGTGCAAGAGTTACCCTGCTTTGACGACTCGATAAAGCTGGATCCTTTGATTCGAGTGCCCTTGATTTGTGTGTCCACAATATGATCACTGAATGCTTGTTGTATGCATTCAAGGTTGACCTCTGTTGGTGTCAGTTGTTCTTCTACGTCTGAGGTGTCCAATAATGGTGGGAAATAAGGCCGAAGGAGGTCCACGTTGAACACTGGGTGTAGGCCAAGGAACGGAGGAATGTTGAGCTCAAAAGCATTATCCCCCACAGCCTTGGTGATGTTGGCGGATGTGTTGGATCCTTTCAATGAACCAGGTGTCTTTGTCAGCTTCAGTTGGAGCAGGATATGAGTCGACCGAGGTGACCGCAAGGGGAAGTGCAACATCTATGGGACCCAATGGTTGGAATCCCAACCGCACCTGAAAGGGGTTGTGGTCGATTGAGCTATGTAGGGCTCGATTGTAGCTATGTTGGACATAGGGAAGACTCTCATCCCATGTGCGAGGGTGCTAGGAATTATACATTAGCAGGATATGCACGATCATTCGATTTATGACCTCGGTTTGGCCATCTGTCTGGGGGTGGAAGGTTGTGGGTTTGGTGAGCTTGGTGTCTAGCAGTGACCAAAGGCTTGACCAGAATGTTCTAATAAATCGATTGTCCTGATCTGAGACAATGGTTTGTGGGATTCCAAAATGTACCTAGAGTTGTTCAAAGAAGAGCTTGGCAGTGGCTTCTGCTATGATGCTCTTCTTGTAGGCAACCAGAATCGCCATCTTAGAAAATCAATCAAAAACCACAAAAACACAGTCATTTCCTCGCTTGGTGGATGGGAGGCCTGACATGTAGTCCATTGAGATGGATTCCCATGGCCTGTCAGGAGTAGGAAGACGGGTGTATAGGCCTTGTTTCTTAGTGGTCCGTTTGGAAATAGCGTAGGCAGTGTAGGACCTGATATACTTGCTGACCTCCTGTCGAAGTTTCAGCCAGTAGAAATGTTTCTGTAGCATCGCCACTATCTTTTCGACGTTGAAGTGTCCTGCCACCCGAATCTAGTGGGCTTCCCATATCAGCTTCGCTGACTCGCTTGATGGAACGCAGATATGGCCCAGACGACACAACAACCCATCCTGAAGATAGAAATTATCGACAACTGCGTTTTCACCCAACATTTGGTAGGTGGTGGCGAAGTCTGGGTCTATCTCATAGAGTTGGGGCCATCTAGAGGTCTCATGGCTGCAAGATTCTAGCACCATGGTGAGTGTCACGACTGGAGGTCTACTAAGGCAATCAACGATGTGATTGGTGCTTCCTGTTTTATACTTGATGTTGAGGTGGAATTGCTGTAAGTATGTGGACCACTTGTGATGGCGATCATTCTGTAATTTGGCTTGTGTCTGCATGAAATGCAATGGCTTATGATCAGTGTGGATGAATGTCTCCTTCCCAAGAATGTAATGTCTCTACTGGCATCAGGCTTTCACAATGGAGTACATTTATTTATCATAATTAGGGTACTTACGGAAAACATCTGATAGTGTCTCACTATGATAGGCCACGGGGTGGCCGTGCTGAGTGAGAACGACGCCCATAGCATAGTCTGAAGCATCTGTCTTGATCTCAAAGGGCTACTGCAGGTCTAGTAGTGAAAGTACTGGGGCTGAGCACAAGCCCTACTTCAAATCCTCGAACGCTTGTTGTTGGGATCGACCCCATGCAATTTTTTCCTTACCAACACCCCTGGTTATTTGGCTGAGGGCCCATGCAATATGGGAGAATCCCAACATGGACCTACGGTAGAAATTGGCAAGGCCCAAGAAGCTTCGAAGCTCAGTGAATGTGGTTGGGGCTGGCCAGTCACAGATGACCTGGATCTTGGATGGATCCACATGTACGCCATGCTGATCAACGATGTAGCCTGGGTAATAGACCATGTCCATGCTGAAGGATCATTTTTCCAAGTTGGTGTATAGCTTGTGCTGTCGCAGGGTGTGCAAAACCTGTTGAATATGCTACAATTGTTCTGCCCAAGACTTGTTGTAAATGAGAATGTCATCCAGATACACCACTACAAAAGTATTAGTGAATGGTCACAGGATATCGTCCATCGTCCTCATGAAAGTGGTTGGAGCATTTGTCAAACCAAAGGGAATGGCCAACCATTCAAAAAGGCCTTCCTTTGACTTGAAGGTGGTCTTCCATACATCTGTTTGTTCTATTGGAACCTGGTGGTAGCCAAACTTCAGATCAATCTTATTGAAGTATTTGGCCCCTGTGAGTTGATCAAGGAGGTCGTCGATTCGGGGAATTGGGTACCGGTTTCTGACTATGATTTTATTTATGGCCTGGTAATTGATGCAGAGTCGCCAGGTTCCATCTTTCTTTTGTACCATCACGATTGGGCTCCCGCAAGGTGATGAGTTGGGATGGATGTGCCCCTTGTGGAGCAGTTATTGGATCTGTCGCTTGATCTCCTCATTCTCTAACATAGAGTGACGATAAACTGGCCCATTGGGCAGTGGTGCGTCGGGGGTCAGATCGATGGTGTGCTTGATCTGACAATGCAGAGGTACCCTGGTAGGTGAGGAGAATATATCTAAGTATTCTTTGACGACCTTATCTACTTTCTTCTGCTATGTGGAGAGGTTGGCCGCAGAGACCCTAGATGTGGTTGTGGTCTTTCACTCATTCCGAGAGTGAATCACAAAGAAGACAAACTTCCCTGTCTGAGAGATGACCTTCCTGCATTGCTTGGCATAGATCAAGGAAATAGCACTAGGTGGAATTGCCTTGGGTATCTTTTACAATTTCCTGTTCAAATTTATAATAACACTACGAGGCCTAGACTCATATACAGCATGACATTTCAATAGATAAGGTTGGCCCAAAAGAACATCACAAACTTCGAGAGGAGCAACATCACACAATACCTCGTCTTTGAAGGGCTTGATGTCGTACGACAATCAGCACTGTTTGCTGACGCAGAGATCGCTTCCTTGGTGGAGCCATCTAATGGTGTAGGGTTGTGGGTGCGGCATTGTCAACAAGGCCAGTCACTTGACAACCTCTGCTGAGATGAGGTTCTTCTGGCTACCGCTATCAATGATGAAGTGCAGAGGGGTGCCTTTTACCTACATTTGTGAATGGAAGAGGCACTCTCCTTCTTCTGGCTCATCTGGTTCATTAGTCTGGAGCTTGGTGGTAGAAACGGTGGCACTGGGTTCTGTGTCAATGATTTGTCTTCCCCTTTTTGGTTCTGACTCAGAGTCAAAACCCGCATATGATTCAAAGGCTTTCACTTTGGCCACCAGCGACTGCTTTGAGCGGCAGTCAGCAGTGTTATGCCGAGGGATCTTATGGAAGTCACACCACTTCCCGGTATCTTTCTTTGTCTTTCTGGTGTCCTTCTTTGCTTGCAGCTTGGACTGGTTGTACTGATATTGTCCATCTTTTCTCTGTCCTTTGTTTTGTGGGTTGGGGCCTCCCTTTCCCGTATTTTTTTGTGAGGGGTTCCCGGGCCCAAATTGCCATGTCTTTTGTTTGAGATTCTACTCGATTTTGACAGCATATCGGTAGGTCACGCCCAAGGACGATATGTCCATAAATTACATTTTGGCCTGGATGTATCTATGCAAAGAACCAATATACTTGAGCACTAGATGTCGCTCTGAATCTTTGATACCCATCTTGGTGCGCAAGGTATGGAATATATTTTTGAACTATGGCACTGCTTGGTCTCTTTCTTGCCGTAGCATGGTTCATTTGGTATACAAGTCGTCATAACATCCAACAGGGTAGTATTGTTCCTTAATAGAATCCCTGAAGGATTCCCAGTTGGTCGTGACTGTAAATAACAAGGGTTCCTTTGTTTCCTTTTGCTCACAGAAAGTTTCCCACCAATCTTTGACATGGCGAATGGCTCTGAGGAGTGCAAAAGTAATCTTTTCTCTATTCGAAAAGTTATGGACAGAAAAATACCCTTCTAGTAGATTCAACCACTTGTCTACACCATCTGCGTCTATCTGACCTTCAAATACAGGAATATCAAATTTTATTTGTACCTTGAAGGGGGCGGCGCCTTCGCTCAAAGAAGATGCGTCGGTTGTTGGTAGTCGCCGAAGGATTTGCGCAAAACTATCCATCATCTCATTCCTCTGTTGCGTGAGGGATTCCTCAAGCAACATTTTGAAAGTATTTCCTTTCCCGTCATCTTTCTTTTCTCCTACCATGAGAGGTCGCTTGGGCATGTGAGAGCTTTGGTCCTCAAGAGAAACAAGCTCGAGACCCAATTCTTTGTACTCTGACCTCGTTGGGGACATGCATTAAGATGACAAGGAGCAGACCACTCTGATACCACTGATCTGGATTTTATGAGCAGAAGAAAATGAATACAGATTATTAACAGAAGCTTAACACAAAATAACAGATATACAATAAAATGGGTTTTCTATTCAATAAGGAAATAAGCTAAAACTGTAAAATGTAGCGGAAAACAAGCTTGCTTGAATGGTGGAGGCTTATCTCTGAGAAGAGATGTGATGGCTACGCTCATTCGCAAGAATATGATTACAATGAGGCTCTAAAGGCCTTTTTTACAATAAACAGGAGTGTCAAAAACCCTAGACATCCAAAAACCTAACCCTAGGAGATGAAGCACCAAAAGTCATGTGGGCCCCGTTTGGGTAAGTTAGTACATCAATTTCCCGGGGTCGTAACTTTTGCATACGATCTTCGTTTTAGGCATATGATAGCCTGTTGGAAATATATATCCGATGACTACAATTGTTGACCACAATTTCATGATGATATTTTTCAATCGATAGATACCCAAAAAAATGTCGTTTAGGGCCTCAAAACGGCTCCAGAAGTTTAGGACCCGAAAAACTGCTAAAAATAGTAAATTACCAAAATTGCCAGAAAGTTGTTTTGAGCTAGCTGGAAAAGGTGGGTGGCCATCGATATCCACCTAGATCACTTATGCTCCTTCTTTTCCTTCGCTTGGTAATCACATAGACTTCACCGGTACCTCCCAACCAACGCTAGGGGTACTCTTCTTCCCCCTTAGCCCCCCGAGCTGCAAAGGGGCCATGCACAAAGACCATAACACAATAGCTTCCAGGATTACCTCACAAGGAAGAGATTCCACTCTTTTACAAGCCTAGATGTCCCAACTCTCACAAGTAAAAACACAGTCAATCAAAATTTTGACAGCGTAACAGTGCCTTCATAGGGTCTGATCCCTTTCCCTTCTACGTCCATTTCTTTATAGCATTCCTCCTCATGAACATTTTTCCCTCATGCATAATTCATTAATTTTTAGAAATTCATTTCAGGATTATTCATCCACTACAGGTGTCACATCCTCCCCAGATTGCACAAGTAAATTATCTTTTATATAATTGTTTTTCTTTAAAAGCCACCTTTCCTCCCAGTTCCCCATTTGTTCCCAAATTTCCTCTTAGTTATCCCTTAGTTTCCCCAATCCCCTTAATTAATGGGTGTATCCTAACTAGGTTTTAGTTAGGTTTGGATTAGGAGTCTTCTTAGTTAGGCTAGGGTTGGTTGACTCAAATTCTATTATATG
>SNQJ01S0208197.1:2526-16196 GCA_010110895.2 Picea sitchensis
TCTCGTCCAATTAATATCTTGCAAATATTTGAATTGTTATTCCATGGGCGTATTTGTTATGAATGTTGATGGATTATTCTATTGAATGTGCTAACATTATATATTATCACCATATTCTTGTGTTTCTTGGTTGTTGAGGACAAGTTGCAGGTGTATTTATTTGAGTCAAGTGCTCAACGATGGACAACATCTAACGTTTGGACGAGGTAGGCTCTTTATCTTGTCTCGTTCACATATTTTCTCATATAACATATCCGAGATTAGAGTTGATTTCTACAGTCATTTCCTTCTATTGTAGTTTACCCCTAGCCATAGAGAGATTTTCCTCGTAATAGGAGGGAAATGTTGGAAACCTAATCCTCTAGGGTTATGACATTAGTCACTTGCGTAGGAATATGAAAAGTCAAGTGACAATGTAATGGTAGTTGGGAGTCCAAGAGGCCTTGGACTACAAATCCAATGGTCAAGACTATGTATTTATACATGTATCATATTGATGAATAAAATGAATCTCACGCTTATCTTAATTTACAATTACAACAAATATATTGAAATTAATAAGTCAGTTAAGACATTTATGATTTAGAAATCTACACCTCAAATCTCTTTTATTTCATTTTTTCCACAAACCAAAAATAAAAAAATTACAAGTTAAAACAAAAATAAAAATCATTATGCACGATTAGCTTAATTTTTTTTAATATATATATATATATTTTAAAATGCTAAAGTTTAAAATCCATACTTTCATAAATTTAATTACAAAAAATATCTAATAAATGATTCGAAATATGCTTATACTTGAAATCTTTTTCTCGATTAACTTGACTATAATAAAATTATATAAAATTGATTTTGAGTGAGAACCTATTTGTTGGATTACTGAGAGGGGGGGGTGAATTAGTAATGAGAAATAATAGTACTTTTAACCACATTTTATTCCTCAACAATATTCAACAGTTTATCATTAACATTCAATATATCATCAATAGTATAATCATAAACACCATCACATCAAAATAGATACAAAGTACACCATAATTTACATGGAAACCCAAACGGGAGAAAAGCACATAATATTTTCTTATATATCAAAAGAATACATTCATTGGAATCACCAACTTCCGATTCTCCAACTACAACTGGAAGGAGTCTCCAACCCCCTTTTCTCAGGCTCCAACATGAAGGAATATCCAACTTCTTGAATTCTCTGGCTCCAACCAGAAGGAGGCTACAACCCCATGAGTTCTCTGACTCCAACTGTAAGGTGCCTACAACCACCTATCATTGCCTCGTCCAACCTCCCTGTAATATAAATGTAGACCAACTTTCGCTATCACTGCCACTGTCAATGCCACTGTCTCTGTCACTCTATCTCTGCCACTATCATTTTGTCTCTATCATTGTCTCATCAACCTGTATCTACTCATCAACCAACTAACACATATACCATACCATGCATCAATTGTATGCCAACATACACACTATCAATTATGAACCAAAGATACATCAATAAAGAATAGTGAATCATGAACTAGAGAATCAACCATATGTAACCTATACCATATACCATACCATCACCCATATGTATATCTAAACCATATCATCAATGAATTATCTCAAAGAACCAATGCATGTCCCTCATGCAAATGCCACCATACAACATGAATATGTCTCAACCATGCACATTCAAATCAAGGATATAAACTATAAGAACCATGTCATATGTTGAACCAGATATAAGTGTGTTCCTCACTCAAACAAGATACCAAGATATACCATATCTAAATACCATATGGACCATACCAAATATGCCTCAAGCATACACCATATCATGACAAGAAGTAACCCTCAAAACAAGTATATAACCATACCAATACCTCTGTAGTTGACTTGAAACTTTGAGATGCTTACCTGTAGACTTCCTTCAGACCTTTAGGGACCTGGTACCAACATCTACTCAAGCCTTCATTATCTTTTCAAAGATACATGACCTTCTCTTCTACAACCCACGAATATCTGCTCTTTCCTTCATTGCAACCCGCATACATCCGGGATTGCTGACCTACAACTCATGGATACCTCAGAAACTAGGGTTTTATACAACTCCGAGACTTTCTCCTTTGACCTTCCTTTGCTACCTCAGAAATATGTTGTCACAACCTTAGAAAAAAATCACTAGTTCACAAGATAGATAATCAATGAATGAGTGTGTGAGTGTGTTTGTGAATGAATCCTTGAGGTGCTTATATACTTGTGCTAGGTAACTCCTCTCCTTAATTTAGGGCTCCTAGGGTTTTCTTGTTACAACAACTTTACCCCTTTGACCAAGACTTATAACAAAATAGGGGCTTCTTGTCCACTCTTCAGGGTTTCCAACTTTACAAGTCCATATCTCCCTAACCGTGAGGAACCACGTGGAATTTTAGATATCACAAAAAATGGTACGACAAGTACTATCCATCTATGTGTGTCTTTCCTATATTCACACTTTCCTTTCTATCCATATTATTCATTTAACTTCGGGTACCAAAACCACACCGTCGGGGCTACTGTAATTCTTAAAGGGTTGACATAAATCTGTAAGATAACTCTCCAAGGATTTCCATCAATATATAATATCACTCTCCAAGGGTTGACATCAATGAAAACCAATTGTCCAAAAATATCCCCCTTTGGAATTGACAAAAAAACTTAGGCATGGAAATCCTTATGCTCATGACTCTCCTGTGACCATTTCTCCCCCGGACTGCATGCCTCTCCATGCATTACTCTTTATATCTCCACCTTTTAAATCAATGTCAAAGGGTACTCCTCATTCGGGGCTGCTACCCCTATCTTTAAGCCTCTACTAATTCTACAGGCTTTTCTCTTCATGGTGCTTCCTCGTGTAATTCCTTGATGTATATATGAAAATGATAAAAAAGTGTCGGTACTTGAACTTATTCAATAATTATTTTTCTCTCTCCCCCTATCTAGTTAATTTTGATATTGAGTGGATTACTCTAGGGAAGAAACTACTCCAAGTTTATGTCGCAGATACTAAAAAGGTTCCCTTACAAGTGGTTTGGTGAAGATATCTGCAATCTTCTCCTTTGTCCCGACATAATCTAGCTTCATATTCTTCTCTGTAGCATGTTCCTGTAAGAAATGATACTTGATCGAAAAGTGCATTTTATTAGGGTTCATCACTGGATTATTTTAAATATTAATGGTGCTGGTGTTGTCATAAAATATTGAAATAGGCTCTTCATACTTTACTTGCATATCCTACAGTGTCTTCTTTATCCAAACCCGAGTACAACAAGATGATGTTGCAATGTATTCTTCCTCTGTTGTGGAAAAACATACTGATGACTGTTTCTTTCTTAACCATGATACCAAGAACTCACCCAAGTAGAAATATGCTCCACTTGTACTTTTTCTATCATCAATCCAACCTAACCAATATGCATCTGTGTATACAACAAGAGATATATCCTTCCCTTTTTCATACCATAAACCAAACTCTTATGTACCTTTGAGATATATGAATATCCTCTTTACTGCCAAAACATGTGATTCCTTTGGTGTTGCCCGAAACCTTGCAACCTGTCCAATTTCTTGCATCATGCCCGGTCTATAAGTTGTCACATAAAGTAAGATACCAATCATCAATATGTATTGCCTCTGATCTTAATCCTTGGAATCATCATCCTTACTTAACTTACAACTTGTATGCATAGGAGTACTGACTGGAATGCAATCTGTCACTCCAAACTTCTTCAACATTTCTCTGATATACTTTTCCTGAGAGATGAATATACCTTTGTTGCTATGACATATTTGTAGTCCAAAAAATAAGGTTAACTCACCAACCAAGGACATATCAAACTCGTTCTGCATGTCTTTGGAAAACTTCTGACTCATCATGTCATCATCACTTCCAAAGATAATGTCATCTACATAGACTTAAATAATGAATATACTGTATCGATCCATATTTATGTAGAGATTGTTGTCTTCATTTCCTTTCCTGAACCCTTGTTATTGTAAATATATGTCTAGTCTCAAATACCATTCTCTGGGGGATTGTTTGAGACCATATAAATCCTTCTTCAATCTGCAAACATAACTTTCCTTCTCTAATAACTGAAATCCTTCTTCCTGCTCAATATAGACTTCTTCTTCTAGATCTCCATTTAGGAATGTTGATTTCACGTCCATATGATACACTTTAACATTCTTAGAGCATGCATAAGATAGTATTAGTCTGATTACTTCAATGTTGGTAATTGGGGAAAACATCTCTTCAAAATATATACCTTCAACTTGAGAGTATCCTTTGCATATTGATATTGATTTGTTCCTAGTAACCTGTACATCCTTGTTCAATTTGTTCCTGAAGACCCACTTTGTACCGATTACATTCTTGTTCTTTGGTCTTGGAACCATTTCCCATGTGTCATTCTTCTCTATTTGATATAACTCTTCATCCATGGCCTTGACCCAATGTTTTTCTTTGTTGGCTTCTTAAAAAATGCTTGGCTCAATTGTAGACAATAGTTCTAAATTCTATTGCTCTGGTGAATGGATTCTTCTTTTGGTTTCAACTCTTGCATATTTATTTCCAATAACATGATCTGAAGGATGATTCTTATACACTCGTCTACTAGGTGTCTTTGGAGGTATTTGAATATCATGTTGTTCTTTCTCTGCTTTTGGCTGCTCTTCTTATTCATTTAATTCTACTTCTTCTTCTTTCAAATCTTCTTCATGATCTTGTTCCACTGAATATTTGCTACTTTCTTTTATCTTTTGACCATCTGTCTCATCAACCGTCAGATTTATGATTTTCACTATTCTATTGAGTCTTAGATTGAAACATTCAAATGCTTTCCTTTTGCTTGAGTACCCAACCAATATGCCTTTATAGACTTGAGAATCAAATTTTGCAATTCTTCCATCTCTTTTGCTATAACATTTTCTTCCAAAAACTCTGAAGTGATTTACATTGGTTGGTCTTCCTTTCCATAGCTCGTATGGAGTATTTTCACTATTATTTCTGAGCATCCCTCTATTTTGAATGTGAACTATTTTATGCACTTCTTGTACCCAAAAGACATTTGTCAACTTGGAACCCATTAATATGGTTCTGGTCATTTCTTGTACTATCTCGTTCTTTCTTTCAACAACTCAATTTTGTTGAGGTGTCCTGGCTACTGAGAATTTCCTCTTTATCCCATGATCGCTACATGATTCCATGAATTCCTTTGATGTAAATTCTCCTCCATTGTCTCATCTCAAACACTTGATTTTCAATTTTGTCTCAATTTCAACCATATCTTTGTATGTCTTGAAGCTTTCAAATGCTTCTGACTTCTTGTTTAGAAAGAAAACTGTAGTCATTCTTGTGTAATCATCAACTAATATCATGAAGTATTGTTCACCTTTCAATCCTTTTTTTCTTTTTAGTCTAACCAGATCAATATGCATAAATTCCAATGGTTTTGTTGTGCAATATTTTTTTGACTTGAACTTTTTCTTGGTCTGTTTTCCCTGTAGACAAGGCTTGCATAGAATGTTTTTTGGCTTCAAGATATCAATCATTTCAATTGTTTCTTCCTTTTTTCTGACTTTGACAATATTATCAAAATTTATGTGACCCATTATTTTTTGCCAGAGTCAAATTTCATTGTCCTTTCCTAAGCGACATATTTCCTTTCCTATTTCATTTAGAACATATATGTTTCTTGGATTCCTTACAACTGTAGCTACCAACTTGCATGATTCTGATTTCCTTATTTCACACTTTCTTGAATAAAAAACGCAAGCCTGTGTCCTTGATCATACATTTGAATTACACTTAGCATATTGTGTTTCATGTCTTCGACCAATAAAACATTTTCTGCAGTGGAATCCTTACTTCCAAGCTTGACTGTGCCCTTTCCAATAATTATGGTTGAGTTGTCATTCCCAAATGAAATTGATCCATCTCTTTCCTTTTTCAATGTCAGAAACATGTCTTTATTACCTATCACATTTTTTGAGCATCCACTATCAACATACCATCCACATTTCTTGCGTTGATCTTGTAGAGAAAGATTGCATTCTTTAGTGTTGAATTGATCCTGCTTTATTATCCATACCCTTTGTGGTTCCTGCTTATGACTGTTTATATTTTGCGTTGGTTCCCTTGGAGGAACAATGAGTCTACCATATCTATCTATATCTCCAAAGTTATTTCACTTGTAGCATTATACCTCATTAATTAATGATCCAAATCTGTTGTAGCTTCTACTCTGTGCTTCATGAGATATTCTTGGATAACTATTTCTTGTATACTCCTCATCATTTCTTTTGTTCTTGGTATTGGCTCTGCGATTCACAAATTTGTGTCCAAAATTATAACATGAATAACATGAACCAATAAAAATGGTTTGATACCTGGGAGTAGAAGATATTCTGAATGGTGTCACTCTTCTAAATATTTCTTCTTCTTGAGGTCTTTCTATAGTTGGTTGTTGCTGATACTAATTTCTGAATCTTCTAGGTGGTGTAGTGTCTATGTAATATTCCTCTTGAGTTTTCCTATCTTCTTCTTTCAAGGGATCTATGACGACTTCTGCATAGTTTCTTGGTTTTGCTTCTTGCTTCATAATTTTGGAGCTTGAACCTTTCTTTGTCTACGTCTAATTGTATCCTAATACAGATCTATCATAGTAAGGTCGCTAACTGTTAATGATATTATCCAATATCCTTTTGTTGTTTTGCTGCATGTCTGATCTGAAAATGATAAATGCTTGTATTCTTGAAATTATTTGCAAGTTTTATTTTAGTGTTCTTATGCAAAAGAATCAATTTTGAAAACACAAATTTTATAGAAAATTACACATTCAAGATGAAATAATAACCAACAAAATACAGTGAACAGTAAACACATAACACAACAAATGATAAAGGAGTTCACCCCTCTCTTGGGCTACATCTCCTGGTCCAACTTCCAATGGATCTTTTATATTATTTGCTCAAAGTGCTAAAATATGTGCTTTACAATGCTCAAAATTCCAAATAGATGTCTCCAATGGCTTCAGAATGTCCAAAAACCCCTAGCTGGGCTTTTTTAGCACCTGATTTGGTCAAAAATTGAAGAAGATAGGCGTCCTAGAACTTCCCCTTCAAACTTGCTGTCTCTGGATCGCCAAATTGCACCTCTGTGTGTCCAACCTAACCCCTGCGTGTTTTTCCATGCTAAAACCTAGCACTGGGCACATAACCGAAAAACTGTGCAAACTATAGGACGGTTAGGGAACCTAGCCCCCTAACCACAAGCCGTTGGGCATATGGGTCATATAACCGCACCTTCGCACATAAAAGGGCCAAGTTAAAACTTGTGGTTAAGCGCCAAGTGTCTAAGCACGTGGGGCTCTGAATCCATTTGAAACACGCGTACGGGTGGTCGTATGGTGATTCATATGTGAATGGGGGTCAGGGCTTAGCCTCGGCCCGGACCGCGCCCAACCATAACACATTTCAAACTTAAATACAATCAAAACCATATAGTAGTAATAACTACATGGTGGGCACGCCGGTTGGGTGGTCCTTCCCAAAGCTATACCCCAGCTCGGAGGTCGCGGGGTCGAGTCCTACAGACTCCACAAATTTTAACCATTGACCAGGTGACACGTGGCAACCCTTGATTGGGCCACATGTCACTAACCCGTTTGCCACAAATATGCCACATGTCGGACGCTAATTCGTCCACATGACTGCCACTCAACATCTGCCATGTGTCGTACGGCCCTGCCAACTCAACATATTCCACGTGTCATATGGCCCTGCTAACTCAGCATCTGTACGGATTGTACAGACTGTACAGTTAGCGATTTTTTTGCCTGTTTCACAATTTGAACAGAACACGATATCTCGCTCATTTGACGTCCATTTGAACCCGTTCGAGTTGCGTTGGGTTCATGACGACGAAACCTACGCACCCATTCGATTTGAAGCGATTCCGAGCACTTTGAATTTTGAGGAAAATTTGAACCCCTGGATCAATGTCCTTTTGAAGATCTTTTCTTAGAATGACTATCTCTACTTCTAACTTTTCAATGATCCTATCCTTTTCATCTAAATTTCCTCTGAGTGCTTCTTTAATTCTCTTGTTTTCTTCTGCTTGGATTTTTAGATTCATGATTTTTTGCTCGACTTCTTTGGAATTATGAGATTCTTCTTTCTTCTTTAGTTCTTCCTGGAGTGAATTATTTTTCCTCTTTTATCTTTTAATAACTTCTATGGAACTCAACAATTCTTCTATGTAATCAACTTCTGCCTTTTCATATTCTTATTTCGAGCTTTCTTCATCAAAGTCTTCTATTTCCATGAATAGTACCCTTTATGTATCACTTTCACTAGCTTCATCTTCGTCTAATGCAGAACTGTATTCCTTGGTGCAAAGGCTTTTCTTGAAAAACTTCTTTTTATTTTTTCTGCACTTTTGAATGTGCCTTTCCTTTTTAGGGTAATATTCTTTTTCTTTTCTTTTCTTTTTCTTATAAGGACATCTATTATCAAAATGAACAACACCATTACAATTAAAAAAAATCAATGGAATCTTACCTTTGTATATGTTGGTTCCCATTTTCAACCTTCTAACAAAGTTAGCCACCTCTTTATCTTAGTTTGAATCATCATTGTAGCTACAATCTTAATTTTCCTTATGTTTCTTCTTTATCTTCTTTGATTCCTTGAATGTTGCTTCCTTCATGACTAGATTGTATTGCTCTATCCTCATTTCATAACCTATGAGTATCCCATGTAGCTCATCCATGATCAAGGTTTCTAAATCTGCTCTCTCTTCTAGGGATGAAATCGTTGGATCATATCTCATAGGAAGAGACCTCAATACATTTTGAACAATGATTGTTTCCCTCATTTCTTCTCCCAATCCCTTGATGGCATCAACTCATAGAAAGTAGGAGGAAATGTTTTCATATTCCTTCATCTTTAATTGTTCGAACTTGACTCTAAATGTTTGAAGTTAGGCTTCTTTAACATTGACATCTCCTTCGTAGATATTCTTCAGTTTGTCCCATATTTATTTTGCAGATTCACAATGCACAAACTTGGTGTATACTAATTCAATCAAACCATTCATGACAACATTCTTATCTCTAGAATCATTGTATTCAATTTTCTTTCCATCCTTATCTGTTGGGGGAGTGGATGGTGATTTGTATCCATCTAATTCTGCTCGCCAAACATTGAATCCCTATGCCTGTACATATGTTTTCATTCATTTTCTCTAGAATTCATAGTTTTGACCGTCAAATTGTGGTACCCCGATCTTGGCGTAGTCCATGATCTCCTTCCAGTGGTTAGAATTCTTTCCGAAGGACCTGCTCTGATACCAATTGTTGCATTACTGAGAGGGGTGTGAATCGATAATGAGCAATAATAATAATTTTAAACATAATTTATTCTTCAAAAATATTCAACAATTTATCATTAGCATTCAATATATCATCAAAAGTGTAATCATAAACATCATTACATCACAATAGATACATAGTACACTAGAATTTACATGGAAACCCAAATGGGAGAAAACCACATAATTCTTTTCTTATATATAAAAATAATACATTCATTGGAAGCACTAACTTATGATTCTCCAGCTACAACTGGAAAGACGCTCCAAACCCCTATTCTCAGGCTCCAACATGAAGGAATCTCCAACTCCCTAAATTCTCTGGCTCCAACCAGAAGGAGGCTACAACCCCCTAAGTTCTCTAGATCCAACCGGAAGGTGGCTACAATCACCTATCCTTTCCCCGTCCAACCACCATGTAATATAAATGTAGACCAACTATCGCTATCATTGCCATTGTCACTCTATCTCTATTGCTGCCACTCTATCACTATCATTGTCTCATCAACTTGTATCTTCTTATCAACCAACTAACATATATACCATACCATGCATCAAATGTATACCAACATACATACTATCAATCATGAATCAAAGATACATCAATAAAGAATAGTGAATCATGAACTAGAGCATCAACCATGTGTAACTTGTACCATATACCATACCATCAACCCTATGCATATCTGAACCATATCATCAATGAAGTATCTCAAAGAACTAATGCATGCCCCTCATGCATATGCTACCATACAACATGAATATGCCTCAATCTTGTACATTCAAATCAAGGATATAAACTATAAGAACCATGTCATATGTTGAACTAGATATAAGAGTGTTCCTCACTTAGCCAAACTACCAAGATATATTATATCTAAATACCATACCAACCATACCATGTATGGCTTGTTGGCCCTCGACCAAGTTTTGAGAGAACATTGGTCATGTTTGACCATTTTTGGGACTTCAATAGGCTGTTCGAAGATGGAGTGCCCAGGTGAAGTGGAGATCGTGGGATATCGCTTGTTTTGTGGGATTTTTGAGATTTTAGGGTTTATGTAACAGGAAAGGGATGTTGGCCCATGGGTTTACCCATGTTTAGGTATTTTTGTAATGTATAAATAAGTAGATAGGACTTAGAGCAAAGTCGGTCCAAGTTGGCTTCATGCAAGAATATGTAAAGTGCTAGCTAAGTGCAAGTGATTGTAAGAGGATTTGTGCTAATAAGGAGTTGGCTCCGTGCCTTGACCTAATTCTGGGAAGGAGGATCTGGCGGGATGCGTGCAGATCTCCCGTCCTCTGCGGAATTGGACTCTATAGCTCTGTGCATAGTAGCATATAGTTGTAAAATATTGAAGAAGACTCATAAAGAAGAAGAAGAATTTGGTGGACGTAGCCCCACACTGGGGTCAACCACATATATCCTATGTTGATGTGCTTTGTGCAATGTTATTTATGTTGTTTATGTGTTTATTTTCTTAGTGCAATGATCTTTATATATGTTATATAGATGTATGGATGCTTAGTATGGTAAATGAATGCTAGATCTGAGTTAATGCTATGTGCTAAACGATTGGAAGTGTGTGATCTGCTCATTATTGCGTTGTTCTATAAGTAGGGTTTAGTTTGTAATGTGAATGGGAGTTAAGAACTAATTCATATTGATTAGCTAAGTTCTTTGTTAAGTTTTTTAACCACAGTTCTATGTCCCAGATAGTTTGTAGACACCTGAGTCCTACAACCCCCCCTTCCTCTACCTCAGTTGAGATTTCATCTGCTTCGCAGGTGTTGCCGAAAGGGCCGATAGTTAGGGTTTTGTTGGTGCGTTGTTGAAGCATTGAGCCCTGGGTCTTCCCTTGTGCTAAAAAATGGTTATGTTGGCAGCACATCTCTAGGAGGTGAAGCAGTAGGCATCCACCATGCAAGCACAGATGAATCTGCTTATTGCAGTTGAGAAGATGAAGAGGTCATAGGAATAGTGCGCAGTCTAGTAGCAAGTCACTGCCATCCAGAGTATAGTTATGGAGGTTACATAGAGACTCCAACCAATGCAGTACGAAGCCTGCATGCTTTTTGAAGAGATAAAAGGGAAAGGCTCATAGATAGAACAGGTGGTCGCAACAGTGGAACAATGCCTGGAGGGGCCTGCCACTGAGAAAGTAATTCAGGAGTTCACCGAGAAGGAGTCACTGCCAAAGAAACAAGTCGAGGCAGCTCGAGGCCTTCGAAGTAGTGTTGCCCAGATCGGAGTGACTCGAGACGAGTCACAGGTGAGTGTTGGGGGCTTGTTGGCCCTCGACCAATTTTTGAGAGAACATTGGTCTTGTTTGACCATTTTTGTCGAAGATGGAGTGCCCAGGCGAAGTAGAGATCGCGGGATTTCGCTTGTTTTGCGAGATTTTTGGGATTTTAGGGTTTATGTAATGGGTAGGGGATGTTTTCCCATGCGTTTACCCATGTTTAGGTCTTTTTGTAATGTATAAATAAGTAGATAGGACTTAGAGCGAAGTCGGTCCAAGTTGGCTTCGGGCAAGAATATGTAAAGTGCTAGCTAAGTGCAAGTGATTATAAGAGGCTTTGTGCTAATAAGGAGTTGTCTCTGTGCCTTGACCTAATTATGGGAAGGAGGATCTAGTGGGATGCGCACAGATCTCCTATCCTCTACGGAATTGGACTCTGTAACTCTGTGCACAGTAGCATATGGCTGTAAACGATTGAAGAAGAAGAAGTTGGTGGATGTAGCCCCACACTAGGGTGAACCACGTATATCCTGTGTTGATGTGCTTTGTGCAATGTTATTTATGTTGTTTATGTGTTTATTTTCTTAGTGCACTGATCTTTATATATGTTAGATATATGTATGGATGCTTAGTATGGTAAATGAATTCTAGATCTGAGTTAATTCTATGTGCTAAACGATTGGAAGTGTGTGATGTTCTCATTACTGCATTGTTTTGTAAGTAGGGTTTAGTATGAAATGTGAATGGGAGTTAAGAACTAATGCATATTGATTATCTAAGTGCTCTATTAAGTGTTGTAATCATAGATATGTGTCCCAGTTAGGTTGTAGACACCTGAGTCCTACAACCCCCCTTGCCTCTACCTCGGGTGAGACTTCATCTGCTTCGCAGGTGTTGCCGAAAGGGCCGATAATTAGGGTTTTTTTGGTGCATTGTTGAAGCGTTGAACCCTGGGTCTTCCCTTGTGCCAACAAATGGTTCAGTTGGCAGCAAAACTACAAGAGGTGAAGCAATGGGTGTCCACCATGCAAGCACAAATGAAGCTGCTTACTACAGTTGAGAAGATGAAGAGGTCACAGGAACAACGCACAGTCCAAGAACAAGTCACTACCATCCAAAGCAAAGTTATGGAGGTTACACAGAGACTCTAGCTAGTGCAGGACGAAGCCTGCACACTTTTTGAAGAAATCAAAGGGAAAGGATCACAATTGGAACATGTGGTCGCAGCAGTGGAACAATGCCTGGAGGGGCCTGCCACTGAGCAAGTAATTCAGGAGTTCACCGAGCAGGAGGATCTGGAAAAGCAGCAAGTTGAGGCAGCTCGAGATAAGTGCGAGGCCTTCGAAGCAGTGTTGCCCAGATTGGAGTGACTCGGGATGAGTCAGAGGTGAGTGTTGGGGGCCTATTGGCTCTCAACCAAGTTTTGAGAGAACATTGGTCATGTTTGACCATTTTTGGGACTTCGACAGGCTGGTCGAAGATGAAGATCCCAGGTGAAGTGGAGATCGTGGGATCTCTCTTGTTTTGTGGGATTTTTGGGCTTTTAGGGTTTATGTAACGGGTAAGGGACGTCGACCCATGGTTTTACCCATGTTTAGGTATTTTTGTAATGTATAAATAAGTATATAGGACTTAGAGAGAAGTCGGTCCAAGTTGGCTTCGTGCAAGAATATGTAAAATGCTAGCTAAGTGAAAGTGATTGTAAGAGGCTTTGTGCTAATAAGGAGTTAGCTATGTGCCTTGACCTAATTCTGGGAAGGGGGATCTGGTGGGCAGCGCGTAGATCTCCTATTCTCTGCGGAATTAGACTCTTTATCTCTGTGCATAGTAGCATATGGTTGTAAAATATTGAAGAAGACTAATAAATAATAAGAAGAAGTTGTTGGATCATGTTGTCATTGATGCCAATGGTTTGATTGATTGATGTCAAGTGATTGATTGATGTCAAAGGATTTATTGATTGATGATTGATGTAATATAATATGTATTGTCCTTGATGAGAATGCATAGATGAAGAT
>SNQJ01S0208198.1:0-16196 GCA_010110895.2 Picea sitchensis
TTTTCGGCACGAAATGAGAGCGGAGATATAATAAAGAAATGCACAGAGATATTGCAGATATTCAATAAGATAACAGAAATGTATCAGAGATGCAACAATAAACACAGATATACAGTAATACACGATTTCTATTAATCAAAGAAATGTACAGAGACTGTAAAAATACAGAGTGAGACTCGCTAGAATGGTGGCAACTTATCTCTGAGAAAAGATGTGACGTCTACTCGCATTCGCAAGAAGATGATTACAATGAGGCTCTGGAGGCCTTTTTACAACAAACAAGAATGCCAAAAGTCTTAGACATCCAAAAACCTGACCCTAGGAGATGAAGCGCCAAAAGTCATGTGGGCCCCGTTTGGGTAAGTTAGTACATCAACTTCCCGGGGTCGTAACTTTTGCATACGATCTACGTTTTAGGCGTATGATAGCTCGTTGGAAAGGTATCGTCGAGGAGATTCATTTTGGGCGCTCAATCATGCCTTCGACTATACTTGAGAACCTCGATCTCGAAAAACCTTCATTTAGGCCCTCAAAATGGTCCCGGAAGTTAAAACCTGCTAAAAATAGTAAATTGCCAAAATTGTCAGAAAACTGTTTTGAGCCAGTAGGAAAAGGTGGGTGGCCACCGATATCCACCTGGATCACTTAGGCTTGTTTTTTCCTCAACAACTCTTTTCGGAGTAATGTAAAATGTAGCAACTCTTGTATCACAAGGCCTCAACAACTCTCTAGTTGCATTTTCCCTGTATATGCTCAAAGTGAGACGGTGGTTGATGATAAAATTTGCAATTGTTTTTCCTCTACGAATTGTCTCATTGACCCATGGAAATTTGGCTAAATCATGAAGCAATACATCCAAGCAATGAGTTGCACAAGGGGTCCAATAAATCTTTGTGTACTTCTCCATAATCATCTTTCCTGCACCAACACAATTTGAGGCACTATCTGTGATAACTTTGACAACATTTTCCTCCCCAACCTCCTGGATTGCTTCATCCAAAATTCTGAAAATAAATTCTGATGTCTTCACTTTGTCCATTGTGTTAATTGCTTTAAAAAAGTACACCCCTTGAGGGGAATACACCAACACATTGTTCAATGGATGATGACACAAGTCTGACCAACCATCACTCAAGATCGTACAACCTGTATGCTTCCAAGACTGTCTAATGTCATCCAACTTGTTTGTCATTCTATCCTTTGTTTTGTTGAACAAAGTGGTCCTTAAAGCCTCGGATCCAGGAGGAACATACCCCTTGCCAAAATCAATGGCCTTTTTGAATACATTTTTAAAATATGGACTCCTGGCCACATTGAATGGAATTGCACATGCATAAAAAAATTTGGCAACAACATCATCAACTTCTTGTTTTTCAATAGGTTTGCAAAATTGGTTTAATGTTTTGGTTCCACCTGCTTTTGCCGGGGCAAAATTTGAGCCATCTATGTTTGATGAAGAATGAATGGTGTTTGAGGAAGACATGGCAATCTCCCTTTCAATCCACTGCCTCTTCATATCCATTTTGCCCTTTTCTACCATTGATTTATTGTAGTCTTTCTCCATTGCATCTTTTTTCTCTTTAGATATCTTTGTGCATGCTTCCACACCAAATCCACTACCATTACTGATTCCAAGGAGGTGGTCCACTGCCCTTGTTAAAGAGCCACTGAAGTTATGTCCACATAATTGACAGAGAAGACTATTTCCTTCTTTCTTGACATGTTTCCATGCCTTCGCTGTTGATTTTGGAGGTGCCATTGATGACTGAATGAAGGTTCTGCAAGTGCAATTTTTTTATGTACAGTAATTAGATTTTAAAACTAAATTCGGATAGGAGCAGGGCAAACTAAAATTATTTTGATAGATTTTAAAACTAAATACAACAAAATTAAAAAAATTATAATACCTATAGGCTATAGCCTACATGAGCAGTCTAAGTTTATAACAGTAGAACATTACAAAAAATAAAAAAATACAGTCGCGGGTAGCCTGTAAAATACAAAAAATAAAATAAAAAAATATAGTCGCTGGAAAAATTTAAAATAAAAAAAAACAATATTAAAACTTACCTATAGGCTTGGAGTCTTGGACTCGGATATGCTTGAAGTCGGGGTCGGGTCCCGGGAGCTAGTGTGACTGTGGACTCTGGAGTCGGGGAGCTCAACTAGCGTGAAGTCAGGGTCGGGAGCTGGACTACTAGTGTGGAGTCACGGAGCTAGCGTGGAGTCTAGAGATGATGCTGCTGCTGTGTGGAGTTTGGAGATGCTACTGCTGCGTGGAGTCTGGGAGCTAGCGTGGAGTTTGGAGATGCTGCTGCGTGCGGGAGTCTGGAGATGATGCTGCTGCTGCGGGAGTCTGGAGATGAAGCTTGGAGTGTGTGGGTTGTCACAATAAATAAACGCCACAGGGGTTTTTCCAAACACGGAACTTTCCAAACTCAAACACAAACCCGAACCCTTACCCTAGACGAAGGCGAACTCGAACATGTTTTGCAACACGAATTAAATCGCGATTAAGTTCGGCATTAAGTTCGGGTTCGAGTTCGCCATTAAGTTCGACGAACTCGAACGAATAAAATCGTGACCTGATTAAATTCGTCGAATTTCAAATTTTAACCATAAAATATGGCGAACCCGGTGACTAAGGCTAAAAGTGACTAAAAGCGCTTTTAAGCCAATTTGAGCTAAAAATAGAGCAGGTGCCTAAGTGAGGGAGCTAAAAATATGTCAACAACGAATTAGGGTTTCGGGCATCTATAAGAGAAGGTAAAGCGATCTAATTCATCATTATGAAGAATTCGACTTTACAGTTGAGGAGAGAGGCACATCTCAAGTTCAAGCGAACCCTGAGCTTTGTGGATTCCAGTAGGAAGACACCCAGAGGTTGATTTCGATGTTGAGAGACACACCCTAGTCACCGGGAAGATCATCCAGATCTTCCATCGTACTTCAGCAACAGTTATCCAGTTTGCAGTAGTGAGGGCCCACTTATCCAAGTAGAGGGCGCAACTACTGAGCATTAGAGAGGTTCGACTTGTCCCAGCCAGGGAGAATCCAGAGATTCCCTTTCGACCCAGTTGAGAGGAAGGCGGGGCGCATCCATTGCTTGGTTTCACGTCAGATTCTGACTGTGAAATCATCCAGAGCTCATCATCTACCCAGTGAGGGCGCAGCTTGAGAGGAGGCACATTCAGGGTTCTACAGGCTTCATCTGGCTAGATCTGGGGAAACCCTTCTGACCCAGTACATGGTGATCCAGGGAGCACATTTTGAGAACATTATCAGCAGATTCCGATGAAGGAATCTCTCGGGTGCATTTGCAGCAGTAGTTGGGGTGCATTTCCCCCAGGGGGATCCATTTGGGGTCCAGACAGATAAGGAGAGGGCCGATTGTCAGGCCGTCAGTCTCCAGGACTGTGTGATAGTGCAGGGCACATTGTTTGAGACAGTTTCCAGTCAGATCTGAGGTGTGTAGCCACCAGGGCGTACAATTCAGCCCGCAGCAGTTGCCGTGTGAGATGCCGTAGCGCTCAACAGATCATCCAGCTCATATCTTATCCAACAACAGTCTTATATCATCCGGGTATCATCCTTCTAGTTTATTTCTTTATTGTATTCCGGCTAAGATCCACTTAGATCTGATCTAGCCAAGTGATTCTCTATTTTCATCCGCATACGTCATTGTAACCAACAGAAAACTCATAATATATGATTTACAGTCTTTTGTGTCATTCTCTATCTGTATGCTTATTCATATGCTGTTAAACAACTTATTTATCTACACACACATGCAAAAACACCAAGCATGTTAAACCCAGCGGCTTAAACGCATCCAGAAACCCCCAGTATATCAGATCAGACAGTAGACACCGCAGAGTAGCAGTATTTCCTAGACTATCCGGATCTGGGATATTACACGGGCTGCGAACTTCTACCAGAATTTGAGCTAGCTTTAAAGCTAGGTCTGGACAGCAAACTCTCATGGTTGTAAGCCTACATGGCTGTGGTAAATTTGTATCTGCTCCTAGCTCATTCATTTGCTAATAAAGATCATTTGCTGGTTTTTTCCCTCAAGCTTGAGAGGGGTTTTCCAGGGTAAAAATCCTTGTGTTATCGTGCGTGCTTCTATTCTATTTTTGTTCATGTATCTCTGCATATTCACTGGGAATAAATTATAAATCAGCAAGAAGTATTTTAAGAAATATTTTAGATCTGAACTATATTTAAATTTCAACATTATCAGCCTACATCTTGTCTCTTATATCTTATCCCACCTTGTTGTGCTGCACTGTATTTTACTTTACTTGTCCTTCTTAGAGAGCATAGCTCTGTTTGTTGCTTCTATAGGGGATGCTTTCACACTTTGACCGATGTACACTTTTAGGCCCATTGGCCTACATTTTTGGTCATTTCTTGGACATTAATATAATTATCTTATCTTATCTTATTATCTGCCAAAGATGTTCCTTCCCAGCTGCATTTACCCTCAGTAATCCTCTTAACTGCAGACCATTCATTTTTTGTGAAGTGACATGATAGGAATAGATGCGAGACACTCTCCTCGAGTGCTTTGCATAACACACAAATCCCAGGGCCATGCCAAGCTCTCCTTCGAAGGTTATTCCAGGTGAGTAGCCTGTTGTTGAGGATTAGACACAGTAATATCCTGGCTTTTAGGGGATCTTTTAGTATCCACAGAAGATGCCAGCTCCAGTATTAAATGCCATGTTATCTTAAATGAGAACTGCAAAATGGGATGTATTGTGTGAAGCAATAATAGATATCCATCAGCGTGATATATTAAAAGTTCAAGGAGATTTAGTTTGTGTATGTTACAGTCATGCATACAAGAATCTCCCAAAGGAAAGGGCAAGGTCAAATTATCTGATAAGTTTATGGACCATACGAATTCACATAATCATCCTAAGAAGAGAAATCTATGACATCTTCCGTTTTCCTGTTTGAAACTAGGAAAACCAATTGACTGACCTACTAGCACTGGATGAAGATGTTCAAGAAACCTTAAGATCAGAAAGAATCTGTAACTTGCAATAAGGACGGATGGTAAAGTGCAAGATAGGAACTGACATCCTTGAAGGAGAAGCATCCAGGAATGTGATACTTTGAGGGCAATGCACCCTGAGTGTAAGTAAATCACAACCTACACCCTTACATGACCTTGGCTTAGCAAATTAGTTGATGGATAGAGTGGAATTTCTCAATGGTATTACAGTTGTATGAATGATGCCTGTGTTTCCTAGTTCAATCATCAAATTTACAATCTCATCTGCATTTCTTTCGAGAATACATTACTCCATTTTAATTTGTTACTGTCTTTTATTATTTTACAAATTTCTTTCTTTAGGAGACTTGGTGTTTGTCAGATTTTTCTTTAGAATTGTAAATATCTTTTTTATCTGTTTATCTACCTTATATGGTATCTATATCTTTGTAAGTAGGTATATTTTGAAGATCACTATGGCAGGCAACACAACAAGAAGTTCCCCATTTCCTTGCATTTATTACGAGAGCTATTTTGAGACCAAATAACTGATGCTGTTGTTTTTTATTATCTGCTATGGTTGCTTGCAGCTACGAGGGAAGGTGTGGGTTGCCGACAAATTTTGATGCAACTTACTGCTATGCTCTGGGGTATGCAGCAGGAGTACTTCTTCATGCCGGACATACAGGCCTCATAGCTTCGGTTTGTTTTGTCTCCTTTCTCTCATTTTTCCTGGCTACTGTTCTGATGTTATGTTTGTCTTGATTAAAATATAATTGACAATTGTCACGATTTGGTTACTTACCTTGAAATCCATGAACTTAATTGCTAAACATACCTGTAACCTATGTCACAGGGTTTTTGGTTACTTACCTTGAAATCCATGAACTTAATTGCTAAACATACCAATCCAATGTTTTCAGGTTCAAATTCATGAACTCCTATATTCTTTTAGGTTCGGCCCAGGGTTCACCAATCCCACCAACTCAAAGGCTAACCTGAACTTAACCCGAACCTTGAACTTAACCCAACCTGAAGGCGAATTTTAAGGCGGACTTAAATTAGGGTTCGAATGAGGTTCGAATTTTTTTAGCCGGGTAAGGTTAGGTTTTTTCTTTTTTCCTAAAATTAAAAATGCCCTACAGGCTACGGCTAGTCCCCGCGTTTATCTGCTAACACCCTTGCTGCTAACCTGCACGCGAATGTATTGCTATCTCCTGCTAACCTGCACGCGTTTTTCGTGAATATTGCTATTCCCTTGCTGCTAACCTGCACGCTACGAATATTGCTATCCCGAGGGCCGAGTCCAGCAGTCAGCTCACAGTTCCCGACTCCAGTGATTCGTGAATCGTGGACACGCAGGCGGCCGCAGCAGTGTGGAGTCGTGGTTGGACTCTGGAAGTTGGAACCTGGACCAGCTGGCAGCGAGTCGCGACCCTGGTAAGTTAATTTAATTTTTAAACTGTCGATTTTTTTAATGAAATTTCCCCCGAGCGGCGAGGGCCGAGGCCTCGGACCACATATGTTATGGATCAAACTACGTAAGGTGCAGTGTAAAGGTGCCAAACCAAGAGTCATCTGCTGATTGCACTTGTAATGAGCATAAATCACGATAGAGCATGATAACCCTGCATACACACAATGTAAACCAATATGGGCATGCCGCATGGAACACAGCTCATTACATTACATATGACACACATCAACCTCCATTTTGATGTTACTTTATTAATAGATCTTCCAATCAATTTTAAGAATTGCTCTACTGTTTCATTATAATACTTTTTTACGAAATTTTAAATCATTGACATTCAGATGTGTTTTCACTCAAGTTTGTATTCCCTTTGAGTTGGAAAGGATTCTTTAAAATTCAAAAAGAAATTTCAAATTGGTCCCATTAGTATCAAATCCTAGATTTCCATAGTATTCAAAATATGATTAAAAGCTTGATGGCCTTGAAGATGAACCATGTATGCTACAAAAATCAGTGGCTTTATGCCTATCAAAGATTAGCCCATGGTTGCTAACTTGCTACTGTGGTAATCAAATGTGAGTTTCCCTTAATCCAATAGAAATGCTGGAAAACCTAGGCCAGACTTGTCACTTATTAGTATACATGCAAGATTTCTGCCTGCAGCCATACTATGTTATAAATCTGACTGTTTGAATCTGTGGGCCTTCACCTCTCAACTTTAAAGTTGTAGACTATAGTTTAATTATCAATCATATGTGTGTATTGATAAAGACTTATATATTTCTTATATATATATATATATATATATATATATATTCGAACCTAAAGCCGAACCTCATTCGAACCTCGTTGGAAAATTCGAACCCGAATCGAACCTAATCGTTGTCGAACCCGAACCCGAACCCGAACCGTGTGACATAGCCTGTAACAGCCAAATATATGGACTTACACATACAACTGCTTCTATTGACTTGCCTTTAGTTTCATTTTCAAAGGGTAAATGTTAGTCACGATACACGGGGTTCACCAGAGCTTTCTGCTTCACAAATTTGAGGCATTTATTTGCTTCCATTTCTTTATAACCTGGTCATGTCACAACCATGATCAATAAAGAAAGCAAACATATGTGCATGCACATTGTTATTTAAAGTTCCAAACTTGCTTGACTTTGTTGTAATTTATTTACTGTTGTTTGAATATTTTTTCTTACTTTCTATTACTTTATGTAAAAAACATAGCATCAGAAGCTTTGCAATTTTTTGTTTGTTGAAAATAAACAAGCTTGAATGTTTTACTATGTAAATTTAGATACGAGGGACTCTTCATAATTTTTTGCTACATTAAGTCAATGTTGTAGTACATGCATGTGATTGCTTTGGTGATGAGGAACACAACAAGAGAGTACAATGAAAAGATACTGTTAATATGAGGGATTTGCATACACATTTAATGTACAATAGAATTGGAGAGAACATATAAGACTGCTTTATTAGTGATGCTGGAACAATTTACATCTTTACAACTTCAAGTATTACCCCCCTCAACATCAATATTCTAACAAATTAATCAACTTCTCCCACCTAGGAAAAACCATAGGTACAAGATATGACCGTATCCGGGCTTGGGTACGGAAATTTCTGTACTGTATGGATATGGTCATATTTTTGTACAATATACGTATCCATATCTGCATTGTATGGTACAACCATAAACAAGCCGTAAACGTTACAAAATATTGTGTCTTTGTTGATAGCCATTGAAGCAAGGGTTTTGGGTATGGTGCAAGATTTGAGATTTGGCGTCCTTTCCTTGTATTAACCAGGGAGAAATTTAAGGATCCATACTTATCATAAAGTGTAGAAACGTTGGCAAATCTTCAGAGGCATTGTTTTCTTAGCAGCGTAGTGCTAGGATATGTGTACCCTTAGAGAATCAACATCATTTACAGGCTGCAATTGCTTGGTGGAGATCCATTTTGATTTTCATGTTTGGATGATCTTTACATATTGGGATGCAGTGGCTATGTATATAGAGGAGCGCTCCACATTAGAGGATGGTTATGAGGATCTTCATGCCATACTTTATGGAAAAGAAGGTTAAGGAGGCTTCTAGGAGTTTCTACTGAGAATCAATGGAGAAAAAGATGGAATCTATAATTTTTCTAAATAATATTTTATGAAGGGTTCTAGATACTTCGAAGAATATTTCATTGGAGGGTTCTAGGAGGTTCTTTAAAATAGATTATTACAAGAAAATATGGAAGAGAGTGCCTTTGGCTACAAAGGTCCCAAAAAAAATCAAGATCCCAAAAATCAAGCCTCTTGTGCAACCAACTGAGTTTCTTTATTATAAACTACAATGAGCATTAAGAAAATCAACATATGGGTGCTAGACTGATGATAAGTGAGAAAACCCTGAAAGTCTCCAAAAGAGGTATATATAAACAAGGCAAGGATGTGTGTGGGGAAGCAAAAATCCTACATGGGGGGAAGCATGCCCCACCTCATGCTCCCACTCCCGAAGCTTGCTTCGGAGTGGAGCATGCTTTTGGAACAATTCTTGTGGCTACTAGACCATGGGAGAATAAACTAGAAATTACTTGTGAAAGAGGCTTAAGAAAGCTTAGTAGAAAGTATAATTTTGTGTCTTTTTCAATTTAGAATCTAGATTTGAGAACTTGGAATTTTTTGTCTTTATTATGGTCTCTTTTGTAAACATTATATGAAAGTTGAAGTTTGAACCGTTGATTGCATATTACAAGGTCACAATTCCTTGTTTCATTTCATAGTTGATGTTACAAGGTCAAAATGCCTTGTTTCATTTCATAGTTGATGTTATCTCTTAAAGTTTGTTGATGAAAAATGTTATTTGTTGAAACTTGAAACTTAAAGGTTGATGTTATGGTTGATCATTCGATGACAATGCCATAAGTCATAATTTCTAGATCTTTGATGTTTTTTGGATACTAAATGGTTGATGCTTTAATGGTTTTTCATTAATCTACTATAAAGATCTATGTTTTCATATTTTTTGCAACTAATTCACCATTTTGCATTGCTTTTTTTCATATATATATATATGTTTTCATATATATATATATATATTTTTCATGCATGGAGGAGGAGTTAAGAAAGTGATGCATGGCTTGGTTGACTTTTTGCCATTTTACCTTCACATTGTGTTATATCATAGGCCCCTTCTTGGTCCTTTTAAAGTCAATTCACACGTTTCTTTTATATAATTTACTTTTCAACATTGCATCATGCTAATGTCGTAGTATATATCCAACTTAGGAAAGCAACATGCCCTAAGTAGCTAATGATACCCTCTTGTGGTCGTAGATTAGTGAGACAGTGAACTTCCTCCCATGTGATTGAAAGACACCTTGTCTATAGGAGATCTCAGAATTGGACTTGTTCCAACAAAATCTAGCACCCCCACATGATGTAAATTCCCAAGTATCAAGGGGCTAGTCTTGTGCAACTCAAGAAGGCTACCCACTGTCACCACAATAGCTCTTCCTCTCACTTTTGGTTGGCTCTTCTCTAACTCAAGGGGGGCTTCTCTAAAAGGTAGGATTGCTAAAGCTATAGAGTGGAGGCACAAGGTGATACAGTGAAGAGTAAGCCTAAGCGAAACACATAGATGTAGTATATGGAAGAATCAATGGTGTGAGAATGAAAGATGAAGGTAGAAACCCCAAGACCAAGTCCCTAATCACACATTGGGCAAATGGAGTTAAGGAAGCATAGATAAAAAGGGCAAGTGCATGAAAATGTTAAGGCAATAGGGCTGCTATGCATGCCACAAATCAGCCTTAGCTTGCTGATTTTTATAGCAAAAAATTACCTTGGAAGGCTAAAGGTGCTATTGTTAAGCATTATCATGAAAGTGTGGTTATGTCAATCTATTGGAAATTGGGTTTATTAAATTGTAGGCCAACATAACAACAATCGCATTAAGAGGGGTTGAAACCTCACATTACTCTATCCTAATGACACATGGTTCATTACAAGGCATCCATAACATGCTACAAGAATCTCCTACTACAAAAATCAACATGTAAAAAAAAGTAAACAATGAAAACTTTACATAAAAATGATATTATACCTCCAATCCTCCGTAAGGCTCCAAGCATGCAGTGTACAAATGGAGTCCAAGGGGAGAGCTTATCAATCCCCCAAAGTTTCAACAACCATTGCAATGTAGATAGCTCCTCTTTATAGAGTGGTTCTCTTCTCTCATACAATAAAAAAACATTTTTTGTTAACTAACTCCATGACAAGTCAAGCAAATATTATAAAATTGGAGTTGTTAGATCCTTCCTCAATCCATGGTTGACCATGTCATGATATATCGACAGAAGCCTCTCAAGGAGAGCTTGCACTCATCCCAAAAATAGGAAATGGTTAACATGGAAGGTCTCCAAGAGAGAGCATGCTACTAGAATAGGCATGATAACTAGGTCAACATGCAAGATGTCCACATAAAATTCGCCCTCCAAGAATGGAAGCCTCCAAAATATAGTAAAATAATGGTCAACCTAGGAGTATGTGCTCAAGGGTCCACCTAGAAAAGCTTACAAAGTTCACCCTCCAAGGTGCATGAGAGATATAACAATAAAATATTCCTCCTAGGAAAATTCTCCATAACTAACCTCCAAATATAGCTAGTAGTCCACAAAATGCATGTAACCAATCCACATGTGTGAATCCCAAGGCAACCAACTCCATGGATGAATGTGCAAGATGCCAAGTAGATGGAGCGCTCCATAAGAAATGAAGTAGTCAAACCCCAATATAGAAAGTGGACCATCTCCAATAAGACAAATCCAAGGAGATAAGGGCAAATTAGGGTTTAGACCATGCCAAAACTCCATGAAATATGTATCTCCAAGAATAGGAAAAAGTGTCTCCACAAGTGTACCCTTGAAAAATATGCTCGAAATATAGTAAGAAGAGCATGCAAAAGCCACATGTGTGATCCTCCAAGTTTGCCACTTGCCTCTCAATAAAAATCTCCATAACCACCTAAAATAAAATAATATGTATGCCATGTCAAAGAGGTGAGGGTGTTCTCCAATGAAGGTCAAAGGATGACAAGTGTAGTTGGAATATCCATATAATAAAGATGAGAGAGCACCTGGGAGAGGTGTAACCTATAAAATTGTGCCATGTAACTCCCTCAACCACCCAATGTTTAATAAAATATCTCGATGTGAAGTGTGCCCTAGGAGAATGTGCCAAGGGTGGTTAGACCTCATCAATGCCCATTCTAGAACCATGTGTTGTTTCCCAATACCATCAACAAATCCCATCAATTCATGTGCCCAAGAGAAAGTGCACCCTAGGAGAATGTGCGAACCTCTTCAACAATAAAATAACCATCAAAACCTTGGACATTGTGCCCAAGAGAGGAATGCTCCATAACAAAGCCTCAATAACCTCCAAATAACCCCTCCAAGGGTGAACAATAACCAAGTGAAGTAGGGTGCTCAAGCAATTAATTATTAACCTCCAAAGTAATAAAATGGATTAATTGAACCACTAAGTAGTTAAATCAACCTCAACATGTGTGCACAAGGGTTAATGCTCAAATAAAACCATATTCTAACCTCCCAATAGTCACTAGCTGATTAAATCAACATGAACATGTGTGCCAATGAGGGGGGTGCACTCCAACAAGTGTTGTACCATGGAAATAAGCTGTATCTCCTAGCAAAGATCACCATGATAACAACACATCGACAAAATAGAAGATCCACCTAGGTTTGAACGTAGGGCATGTTAGCCCCCCATGTCTAGGGGTAACTAGAGGAGATCATGTCTCATGGCCCGCAATGGAGACAATGATCCCGACCATGATGATGATCAACATGTACATAGATGGTAGCTCAACAATCCCCCTCAGATTGCCTCTACATCCACAGATTAGCCAAGGTTCATCACATCTAGACAACTCAGTGTATGGGAATTGTAAGCCAACGTCGCCATGAGGTATGTTAGTCCTTCTTTCATGTGAAGTGTTGTGCTTAATTTATTGGGCATGTGGATGAGGATCATTGGTTGAAGTTGGATAATGGATCATTGGCTTGGGAAGTTGTGTTTGTTGTTTTGTTCCACCTTAGTGGTCAACTTCTGTGCCCTAGTCCCGTGTTGTCATCGCCAAAGGAAAAGGGGTAATACTAGGGGGCCCTCACAAGGGTAATGCTCCGTTCCCCACCATACTTAACACTTTCCATCGTGGAGCCTCTCATAGTGTACCAAACTTCGGTAATTTGTCATGGTCCATTCTCTCATGAGAAGAAGGGGTTGGAGGCTTAGAGGTTGATACAGTTGCTATATATGTATATGCTATGTAAAAAATGACAAAGGCCACCTATAAAAGCCATAGGCCAACTTGAGATCTGCCCCCTCTAATGGTAATCGCCTCTTGTCCCGATGCATCGAATGCACAATCATAACAGGACCATAGCCCAGTAAGAAAATGAAAGAATAAAAGCTTGAAACTTGTAAAGGGGACTTGCAAAATAAAAATGGGTATCAAAAGGCAATTAAGGGGTTCAAAATGAAAAAAGTATCGAGGAAAGGGTATCTCAAGCAGTGAGCGCTCCCTCTACAAAGGCGCTCATAGAAATGGATTTAATGACACAATAAGCTATGAAGTAAGCCCAAATTCATACCACTATTACAGTTACTCTTGAAGGGTTTCTTTCTTTCACCGTTTCCCTTAGGACCTATCCCTCTACCTAGGTTTTTTATTTCTTGTCTTGGTTAGCACACTTAATAGGGTTGGATGACGACCCTCCCATATTCAAACTTGCTAATTCACACGAGGTCCTGGGCCAATGTGATGCTTGAAGGGGATATTGAGGTGCATTGGTTACATGGCTTATATCTTAAGTAACATCTTACTTTGCATGATTCATGGACGAATATCTCTTATGAACATTGGTTTACTCTGTCTTATGTTTTGCTTTGTTTTGGATGACTCGGACATGGTTCTTTGAGGGACGTCCTAGGCTTTCACCCGGGACGTTGTGCCATTATTGCAGGACTTTGGCACGTGTGATGCAAAGCAGTGAGTCATCCAGTGACTTGCCACCTTTCGACACAAGCTCTTCCATCTTCAGAACCTGGAAAGATGGACAAATGGGCTTGGTTTGAGCAGATTTGATCATGACGACACACAGATGGGCTGAAAGCCCACATGCTAGGCGGAGTACCCCAGGGCTTATTATTCACTGGATCGAGGACATTGAAACAATAGACAATCATATACCACCCGGAGACGAGATGCAACCTCCTGTACCTTGGACGCAACACCCTAGACACTTGACATTGGCTTCCTTCTAATGATGACATCACCTTCTAGGGTTTTATCAAGATGGGGTTTGATGGACACTTGGGCCACCAATGATGATTTGGCATGACCATGGATGAGGAGACACACCATTGCCATTACTCCACCTTAGGATGATGCTGCATCGCCTTGGGAAGCCCTCCCCTAGCCTTTGGAGGCTTGACGTCACCACACGTGTGGCATTTGTGATGTTTTATTTGCATTTTATCATTTTGTAGAGGTTACTTGAGGGGTCGACCCCACTTACTATTGTTATTTGACTTATTTTGTGGACAAATGCGCTAGGTTTGCGTCACATAAAGAGGCTAGCGCTTGGATATTTCATAATCATGACTTTTCCTCACTCATTAGTTGGGTAACACTTATGAAATTTTCGCCCTTTTTAGCCTGTTTGGCTCTTTCTCTCATGTGCTAGTCTTGGAGGAGGATTTTTGTGGATGTGTTGCACTTTTGGATGATAATTTTCTGCAATTAGGGTTTTGGTGTTCATGCTACTTGGAAGAAGTAAGTGATTTTCTGCAATTCTATGTTTCTTGTTGATGTTAAAAGGTTAAATTGCTATCTTGTTGCAAGTATTCTTGTTTTGTTGAAACCCTAAGAGGAAGACATAAGTGTTTCTCTTCCTCACAAAGTCTTTATTGTCTAAGTTTGTGAAACATCCTTGCTAGGGTTAAAAACCCAAGGCCCAAATGTGCTTGCACTTTAGGGTTTTAACCCTATACTTTGATCCTTGATGTAAGTGAAGCTAGGAGAAGAGAAAAACGACACCTAGGCCCAAGAGTGTTTGCACCCTAGGTACCTTCTTCCTTGAAGTCTAAAACCTAAGGCCCAAGTGTGTTTGCACCTTAGGGTTTAGACCTTGCATCTCGTATTTCATCTCGATCAATCTTCAAGCTAATGCATTTGAGACTCCATAATCCCTAGAGGACAACAACACTAATCTAGAGGTGTTCTTGTGGTTGAAGTAGCTATTAAAACTATTTTCTCACTCTCTCAAACATTTAACTAACATTGCTAACCCTAACCCCAACAAACTTCCACTATTTCTTGCTGCTGTTATAAAATTTTGCTACAGCCATTGAAAACTATTTTAAATTGCTGCATACACTCATCTATAAATGGCTTAACTTGTTCAGAAATTACTTCTAGCAATTGGATAATTTTATGCTGGATGAATGCTTATTTTTCATGCTAAATTGCTACATTTCTGAGCACTTTATCTTGCTGCTGTTGCAAAATAGTTATTGCTGTTATAAGACTGGTTTACTGCTATAATTTGCAACAGACATAGCATTTATTACTTGTCTAGTGCCTAAAGGGCTGTTGTTTTTGCACTCTATAACTTGATAATTGTCTATATATGTTGCAAGCTGTTTATTATCTCGTACATGTACAACAATTATCTCATTATCCTTTATCCTCTCCTAGACCTAGACCTAACTAATAGGTGACCAAGATAGGGGGCGGTAGGCTTGGCTAATCTTGCTATTTGATCCCTTGAGGTCACCAGGGAAGCCTCCCTTGTTGTGGACCTCTTCCATCACTAAAACGAGGGAAGTCTCTACTTATGTGACAATTGTAGATTCTTCCATAGTTACACAAGATTTGGGGATCTTGTGGAGGGCTTTGCACAAGTACAAATCCTTTGATAATAGGACACACCATCAAGGGACCATAGCATGATTAATACCTCATGAAACCTTAGGAAAATGCTTGATCACCAAAGTTGTATGTAGTACCCCCCATCTAACTCTAACTTAGAAGAAGGTACATCCATGAGCGTATTAACATCATCAACACATTTCACCTAGGTGATATCTAGCAAATGTTACATTGTCAAGTCATATCACCCAAGGAAATCCCACCAAGGCGAAGTGCACTACCACAACACACATCATCTAACCACATCAACATCATAAGAGAAGGGGACAATAAAAATGCTAACTCATCCAATCATCAAGTATGTCCCCACCACACATCCAACACAAGAGAACCATGTAGACCCTGCCCCCCCCAATGACAACCAACATCATGATGCAAAAGTCACTAGGAAACCCGAACATTATTATGAAGCATCTACCTCCTAACATCATCCTCATCTAACCCCTTGGGGGGCTAGACCCATCATCCAAGAACAAGACGTAGTGCATCCCAGATAAACATATATACCAAAACCACATCATAATGAGATAGCATACTCCATAATCATCGAATATGCAACCAAGGGGTGATCAACAAGGGAAGCACTGTTGGAAATACTAGAACAACTGAGAGGGGGGGGTGAATCAGTTGTTTATAAGCTTAAACAATTTTATGCCTTTTAAACAATTATTAAGATTTCTTCATGTGTCATCAACC
>SNQJ01S0208198.1:16206-32001 GCA_010110895.2 Picea sitchensis
AGATGGGCATGACCACATGAGGGATGTATCCCATATGCAGTGATGATAAAGTTAATTGGTCACCTTGAGAATTATATGGACATGTGTTGCCACTAAGTAAACCTCTCCTAAACCCCCACCCTTGGTTTTTGAGCTTGAGTTTGATTGGGGGTTTGTATTTTTGTTTTACGGGTTAATATGAAAAATATTAATTAATATTTAATTATAACATATTTAATTAATATTTATATTAATTAAATATGCTATTTTAATTATATTTTTTATTACCCTAACCCTAGCCTAAAAGTATAAATATGAACCCTCCCCCTTCACTATTCACTTACACTCACTCAATCCTTTCTCTCCAAAGAGTGGCGGATTGCTCTATGAGTGCTGTGGCCTCCTTGTGACAGTATAGCTCGGCCTACTTGTGACTGAACAGTTCAGCCTCTCCATTGTTTTGATGCCAGGTCCCTTTTATGATATTTCTGCTGCTGCGTGGGTGTTGTGGGTGAATAAATCTCTGTTGGGAAGTGTTCTTGCTGCCGCCCTCCTTGACTGCTGAAGCCGGCCCTCCCTTAAAGCTACCTTTTGAGCAGATCTAGTCTGTGGCCCTACTACTGGGTAGTTAGGGTTTGATCTAGGACTGCTGTCCTGATCTGAAGCTTCAAGGCCTCCTCTTCACTTGCTGTTACACCTCTTCCTATTGCTGGCCAGAACAAGGGTTTGATTCCAGTTTTCTTTGTTTGGGTTTTGGGAGTGCTTGTGTGAGGTTTTTCTTGGTGGCTTGACTGYCCTATATTTCTCTTGATAGAGATCTGACCCTTGAGGCAGATCCATGACACATAGACTTATCTGAGCATACTTCAGTGGCTTATTATCTCTCAGGTGTGCTATGCTCTTCTCCTTTATACAGAGGTAAGATTATCCAGAGGTAAGTTGCTGTTTTTAGTTCTTTTGCCTTGCTTACATTTAGATCTCTGAATAGCATGCTTTAATATCACTGTCTAGTTCAGATCTATGTATTGTTCATGTTCGGAAATGTTTATTTAGCCTAGATCTATCTACTGTGCATGCTCAGTTTTATATCTACTGTTTAGATCTGATTTAGAAATTCTTCTACAGTTTAGATATAACAGAAATGTTTATTTAGCCTAGATCCATCAACTCATGCTCAGTTTTATATCTACTGTTTAGATCTGATTTAGAAATTCTTCTACAGTTTAGATATAGCAGAAATGTTTATTTAGCCTAGATCCATCTACCGTGCATGCTCAGTTTTATATCTACTGTTTAGATCTGATTTAGAAACTCTTCTACAGTTTAGATATAACATAGAATTACTTTATGGTATAGATCTATCTTCTGTACATGTTCTGGTTCAGATCTAAGTGTTTTACTCACTCAAAAATTGTTTATGGTTTAGATCTATTTACTGTACATGTTCAGAATTACTTTCTAAGCTCAGATCTAACTACCTAGCATACTCAGAATATTTTTGGAGTTCAGATCTGTATAAGTTTAATGTGTTCATGCTGATTTTGTCTACAGAAAATTTTTGAAAAGTAATTTCTTGTTTTCTTTCCCTAATTCTAACAGTACCATCTTCAAATCTCCATCAATGTGATGAAAATTACAATTTGGAACCTCATACAATATGAGATGTAACATGACCTACACTGTTTAGAGTACCATGCACTTGGTGCGGTTGAGTAACTAGAATTCTATTAGGAGGTTCTTCACCTCGGCCTCTAATGTTTAGGAGATATAGTTCATTTTGTTCCATAGCTCTTTTCAGGATTGTGCAATCAAGCCCCTTCAACCTCGAGTACTTCCAGCCTCAGGAGGACATCATTAGGCTTTGCATTGGTTCCTTCATAGTGATAGATGGAGACAAGGATACCTATTCTTCATCTTTTGCCTCTACTACTTTTATTTCCAGTTATGATGTTTATCTTGAGTTAGGACCTCACGCCTCTCAGGGTTTTCCTCTTTTGGGTTACCTAGTTTCTATTACTCTCCCTTTTATTGTTGGTTGTATCTCTCATTTTTTTAAAGTTTTAGCATCTAGCAATGTTCTAGACACTCCCATAGTCTATTTAATATTGGTCGTACTATCTAGTGTTGTAGACCTATTTGTTGGTCTTTTGTTGCAAATAAATAAAATTATCTTATCTTAGCTTATTAGCTTGTGGGGCGTTGGCCTTGGGCTCCTTACAAGGATCTTAAAAACTTGCATCATATGTACACAATATACATCGTGAGTTACTTTCTCACAAAGCTCACGACATAGCACCTAAGCCAAAACTATTTATTTACATGCTATTTACACAAGGTATTACATAACACTAATCTGATTGTGATTATCTTTGTTGGGGAAAATGTCTCCTCAAAATCAACCCCTTCTTGTTGTGCATATTCTTTTGCCACTGACCTCATATTATGCTTATATATGGACCCATCTATCTTGTGTTTTGTTCTGAAGACCGATTTGCAGCCAATGGGCTTCTTTCCTTGAGGCAGCATGACCAACTTCCAGGTCTCATTCCTATGCAATGCTTCAAACTCTATATTCATTGTGTCATCCCATTCGTTACTACTGTTGGCTTCTTGAAAAGAGCTTGGTCCAAAAGAACAACCTCATTCAAATTTTACCCTAAAAGCTTCAGAAGTAAGGGCTTAAAACCAGGGCCATACACAGCAATGGGAATTACCGTAGCTTGCCAGTACAAGGATCCAATAACTAAAACAAAAGTTACATATGGTTTATATGCACAAGGAGAGGGCATGTGAGGGGTGCTAGAATAAGGTGGTGTAGAGCTATCTATAGCAGGAGGGCTAGTGGTGCTTTTAACAGCAAAAAGGGGCCTCTATCTCAGTATTTGATATTTTTCTTTTAGCTTTATTTTCAGGTATGACATCTAGATTGACTTGGCATTGATGGGTTACATTCACAGGTACTTTTTGACAGGGGCTTTCCTAGTGGCCACTGATTTCGGCAAGGCAGATTGAGACAATTCACTCCCCCACTTCTTGGTGCAAAAATTACATTGTACCTTCTGCCCTATCAAGGTCCTTGCAATATATGCTCACGAAATGTCACTTCAAATGTTTTAGGGAGATGAAATCTGGTTGTTAGTGGTTCACGAGAAATTTGAAAAACAACAAAATGCCTTGATTATATGTGCTAGCCAGAAAAATAGATGAAATTTTTTCAAAATACCTCCAGTATTGTATGTCAGGGATCTTCTGATGCTAAATCTGTTTCCCAATCTGGATCCCTTGCAAAAATTGCTGCCCAAGTGAACTTATGGTTTGAAAATGCAGCCTCTGTACGCACCAGTGATTTTCTGCAAATTTGCTTCCCTTGCAAAAAATATTGCTGTTTGGGCTTTATTTTCCTACCAGCTGAGTCTCCAGTATGAGTTCCAGTATTGTCTGTTAGGGATCCTCTGATGCTAAATCTGTTTCCCAATCTGCGTCCCTTGCAAAAATTGCTGCCCGGGCGAAGTTATTGTTTGAAAATGCAGCCTCTGTACTAACCAGTGATTTTTTAAAAATCTGCTTCCCTTGCAAAATGTTTTTCCAGTATTGTCTGTTAGGGATCTTCTGATGCTAAATCTGTTTCCCAATCTGCGTCCCTTGCAAAAATTGCTGCCTAAGTGAAGTTATAGTTTGAAAATGCAGCCTCTGTACTTACCAGTGATTTAAAAAAAATCTGTTTCCCTTGCAAAAAGCTTTATATTTTGCCCCCGGGGGGCAGCTCAATTGGCAAGTGCCGTGAAAATGAAATTCCAAGAGGTCTCGTGTTCAACTCCCCCCGACTAATCTAGTGGGTAGCGCGTGGGGCAGCGTGGGGACACCTGGAGGTTATAGTGGTAGAAGTTGGATAACACGACCACGTGTAACGCGAGTACGTGCCCAACTAGTTTCTGACTCCGCCAGTCTGGGTCCTGCAAGAGTTTCCAGGCTCACAGATTTTCCTGTCAAACTTGACAAATCTGGTCAAACTTAGTGTTTGACTGAAACTCAACAAGTTCAGCAGAAAGTGCCAACCTGGCTTGCCAAATCAGCGAGTTGAGTTGATTTGCCAAATTTTGGTGAGTTTCTGAGATTCCTATTTCACTGGTTTGTGAAATTGACATCATAGATGTATTTTATGTGATGTAATAAGGTAAACAGTTTCGATTATACACAAATCAAAGCTTGACAACTTCTGTGCACTGCACAAAAACGTTAAAGTTGAGTAAGTCAGTATGCTCATATGGCTAGTTTAAATCTATCCATTGTAATACTGATATGAACTTAAAACCTAGGTTTGGTATCTGTCAAGGTTACAGAATATGAATTTAAATGTGTTTTTTCCTTCTTGGATTGAAATCCTGGCCATCAGTTTTGTACATCTCTTCAATGATTTCTGTTTTCAGCCCTTATGATACCCTGATTGTCTGCTATGTGCCACCCACATTTATTGAATCAGCTTACTGCTATACACCTTTGGCAATTTGAATATTGGGGTTTCCAGTTATTTATAGTTCTGTGGAACGGGTTTTGTCAAATTGTTGTGTGAGAATTTATCAGCAGTGCTTATGCATTATACTCCTTTTGCTTATTGGGTTTAGCTACATGTTTTATTGCTATTTTTGTTATTGCATTATTTGCATGATTCCAGGGTTAGCCTTGTTTTGCAGGTTGGCAATTTGGCAGCACCGGCAAAAGATTGGATAGTTGGGGGAACTGCTCTTACACAACTCATGGATGTTGAGAGACGACAAGGTGCAATTCAGAAGTTAATTTTAAACTGTAAATTTCTTCAATATATGATGGTCTGGAAGTGAATGCAATAATGGAATCATTGTTAAATATTTTGCTACGATGGTTGACCTGAGAGATAAATTTTTAAAAATGGATTGATTGATCCAATTATTTGATGCAAAATATCAATCTAGCGTTGGGACTTAGACTGTAGTGAAACATGTCAAAACATTGTATGTTGTTTTAACTTTTGATATTGTCATTTGCATAAAGTACATGGCTGTTTGCATCAAAAACTTGTTCTCACATTGAATCATTCATTATCAATTATTTGATGCAACTCTGTTGGAGACAGCTCCACAGGGATAAATCCACTGAGACTACCACATTGGATGCAACTCCTTCAAGCCGACTTGATGGAGATGACTGTACTTGGTGCATTTCCAACAAGGCAGCACCAATGTGCTGCCTTCTTTGTTGTTGTCTTGTGCCATTTGTATTGGATCTTAAGATTAGATCAATTGTGGTTTCATGTAAAGACAAATAGATCAAGTGCTATTGGTTAGTGTTAGGATTGGAAGTTAGTTGTTAATTAGAGGTATGATTGATGTATGAGAGTGTTAGAATTTAGGGTAATTTTTAGAATTCAGCAGTCTCTTTTTAATTTCAAAGCTAAACACATTAGATCTGAACTTTGGAAGCATATAGGAGATAGATCTATAAAAGGCAGTGACAGTAGAAGAGACAAACATCAATAGATCTCAGATCTTAATACTGTAATAGCTGATCTAGAAGAAACTGCAACAACAGATTAGACAATGCTCATTCGTACTATAGTGAACTCAATCTATATGTAATAAACTCAGATCATAACAGTGATATAAAATCCTCTATATATAACAGCAGAGATCTATAACCTAACAGATCTATAACAGTAGATCTACAGCATATCTCTATTTTAATTCTGAAGCAAGCAGTGAAAGCAAAACCCTTCAAGTGTAACAGCAGATCTTATATAACAGCAGATTGAATGCAATTTAACAGTAAGCTCAAATCTAGGTCTAGAAAAATCAAGTAGAAAACATACCTGGCACTTGCCTTACCTCTAAAGATAATACACAGCCACAGTGAGATGGAATTCTGAATGTTATGCTCAGACAAAGTTCAGTTCATGATCTATACAAGATCTTTTATACCAAGAATGAAGGACTTTCAAGCCACTAAGTCAAATAGGTTTGGGAATAAGACCACTAAGGAAAATAGATCAAAACCCTCAAAAACAAAGCCCTTTCACATGGAGACTTTCAGATCTGGAACACTGCTCTGAATATAAACCCTTGCCACCACAGTGGGCTCTAAAACCCCATACACAAGCGGCTGCTTGCTTATCAGCTGGCTGGGAAGACCTTGGCTTTTAGTGATACGGCAGCCTGTGTGGGGATGTGCACTGTGATCATGGCAGCCTTGAGGGTCTCAGCAAAGGGGTATCCGCGGCACCCACAGTGGGAGACTGTGAAAAACAGAATAGAACACACTTCTGATACAGGGGAGACTGCGGCTGTCCTTCAAGGAAGACTAGCTACAACAGCAAGGTAAGAGGTCACGCTCACAGCAAATCAACAACAACAGAGGGAGGGACCAGAGGATCACTTCAACAGAGGGATCACAAACTGAGGCCCATGACTCATGAAGACCTTGCCTTTATCATAAAGAATAATAGTCAATATATGAATTAGGAGTAGAGGGGTGGGTCTAATATATAGTAAAAGGTTAGGACAAGGTTAGGGTTTAGAGGGTTAGGTTAAGTTGTATTAAGTCACATGTTTAAATTGTAAGTTTAGAGCATGTGACAAATATCAATATTAAACTTTAGAATCATAACCCCAATAAACCAATAGAAGCCCAAAACCAATTAAATAGAAGCCCACAACCGAGGATGAGAGGGGTTTTAAAACACAACCAAATTCGACAAAACCCTCAACTAATTAAGCAAAGGTGGGGGTTAACAAAGTGGCTTTACTCATTCCTTCAAAACATGTAGAACCATACTTTATCATCACTTCATATGGGACTTTGTCCCTCTTGTAGTTATGTCCTTCTTCAAGGAAGGTCATGTACCATCAAGTTTTACACCAAGGTGGGAGACGAGGATCAACCCATGCCCGAGGCGCAGGCACCTGGACCATGTCCGGGGGCCCTAGATATATCTGGGGTCTTTATCATCTTGGTCCCCAAACAAGAGCCAATGGGCATGAGTACCTGAATCCAGTCCGAGGGGCCCTAGGCATATCTAGGGACTTCAAATGCTTGGTCCCAGGACCAAGACTCCATACCAGGCATGGATTACTAGGACTGATCGAGGGGCCCCTAGCATCTCTAGGGTCTTGCAAATCCCCTTGGTCCCCGGACCAAGAACCCAATACCCAGCCTCTTTATCATCTTGGTCCCAAACCAAGAAACCCAATGCCCCAGGTATGGGTACCCTGGATCCAGTCCAGGGGCCCTAGACATATCTAGGGACTTCAAATGCTTGGTCCTAGACCAAGACTCCCATGCCCCAGGCATGGTTACCTTGGACCCAGTCCAGGGGCCCTAGACATTTGTCTAGGGTCTTTATCAATTTGTTCCTAGACCACATACCCCAGGAGTGCACTGGGGGCCCTAGATCTCGTCTAGGGTCCTAGTCATCTTCCAGGAGAATGGCTCTCGCAGCTGCTTATAAATTTAACAGAGAGTAGTAGGCAGAATTGTAGGAAGATTGTTTGAGCCCAGTATTGTTATATAATGGTTTTCCAGTGTCCTGTCAAGCAATCTTCTTGAATGCAATGAATCAAATGTTTCACTCCTTACCGAGGCAATGTCTGGCTGCTTCTTTGTTCTTTTACTGTAAGGTTCCTTCTTTAAACTGTTCTGTGATTATGCAATCGATATTGTAAACATTTGCCTTTTGGCAAAAGAATCTAGGCTGGCCAGTGTGAGGTACCATGGAAATTTGTATGAGTTATGTGTAAATTTATGTGGTTGCTAAGAATGGACAATTAAACAAGGAAGCAAAGCAAAGCAATCTAATATCAAGATAAAGTAAATAAGCAATTTGGGTAGTGTAATGACCATAGAAAGGTTTGGTGTCAGGGATCTCATTTTCATTGACGATGGATTAGCAATCCAGGGAGACTCTTATTGGATGTGGACAATGATGTGGATTGGGGATACATAATTGGGGAAGGCGGTAGCCACACTCTAAAGCTGTGTTACCAAAAATGGTATGCCAAGGCACTGTTTCTCTAAGAAGCAGTATGGAAACATTGTTTCTTTGCCCATGGTGGCATTTGGATAAAAGATGCAATTTTAATTTTTAAACAATGCAAAAGAAAAGAAAAAGAAAACACAAATGATCATGTTGTGAATATAATTTGATTTACAACACTGATGCATCACATATGGTGGATTCAGTGTTGCCAGATGTGGAGAGAATTATGGAGCAGGAGTGTGATAATTGATTTCCCAAGAAACCCCAAGAGTGTTTCATGTATGATATATATTATAATGAATAAATATTAAAAAACATGTATAATGTCAGATTAGTTGCAGAAAATATGAAAACATTCATATTTGTGCTACTTGTAGATGAACACTGCATTATTATGAAGTTACAAATGCCATCTGTGCTAGATTAATCATTAGCACAAATAGTGGATAGTCATAGCGCTATGAGTGGTGATTTTTTTGATATTCTTCCCTTTGTTGTGCAAGGCTCAATGGGTGCACCAAACAACTAGACTAAAAAATGTGATGGTGTCCTTGTGCAGTAATTGTTCCTATTGCCTTACAATCAGGTGCATTGTTGGTAATTATTTGAATCATAATGAAAGGGGCAACTTCTATAATGATTTTCAATAAGTGGTTCACAATATTAGGTTTAGTCTTATCAATCATTGAGTAGTCATGGGTTGCAAGAAAGACTGCACTGATATCTAACACACAATGGACATTTTTCAATGGTTGGTTTCTAACATTTCTCTGTCCATTAGATATAACAAATACCCCATGTTTTCCCCACTGATCCATAAACCTTCCTTGAGCTCTCTAGGTTTTTATTTTTTCCTTTCCCAGTAACTCAATTATAGCTTTCTTATACCCAGGGCTCTTGTATCCTTCAAGAGAAATGTTGATGGCCTTAATAATTTGATGCCAATAGGGGGAGTGAAGAATATTAAATGATATACCACATCCACAAAAAACCTTACTACTTTTGCATCCACCTCATCTCTACCACCAATATCAAGGAAATTTGTGATTGCTCTAGTTTCACTCCCCACGCGAGGTTCCACTAGCTTCCGACGTTTGGAATTGGCCAAACATTTTAGGTGGCATCATACTTTCTTTATGTTGCATCTTCTTACATGATGTGTTTTTCTTTATCTTCCTTTGATACTAGGGTGCATGTTTTGATTGTCATCAAGTTGGGCTTTGAACTTGGCCATACCCCTCAAAGATGCTTCCTCACATGGGCGTATGAACTAGTGTAAAGTTTGCCTGCATCTTATCCATGGCCGCATATAATTTAAGTGGTTCTAGCCTCTCTACCCCGCTCAAGTTTTGTCACATACTTCTACAAGGGTGTTAATAAGTTTTGCTTGTATCTTCCATCTCTTTCACCTTATTCCTCTTCATTCCCTTCTTCATCTTGATAAAATGGGTCCTTATTAATATTCTCATTTTTTCCCCATCATTCCTATTTTTCGTCAACACTATTAGATTGAAGAATGAAATCGTACACCACGTGAGGAACAATTTCTTCATTCAATTTTTTGATAAAAATCTTGCAATAGAATGGGGGAAAAGGAATGGAAAAGAGTAGGAGAAAATAGCAAATTCACAAACAAACAACGTAAAGCAAAAAATAAAAGTAGAGAATGAGCTTAGAGCTCACCTCCTCATCTCTTTAACAATAGTGGAATGTGATTATGTTAGCTTTCAATCTCTCTTTGGAGTTTCTCACAAATTTACTTTCCTAAAAAACCAACAAGAAGCTCATTCAAAACCCTAGCCAAAGTTGAGGGAAATCACAAATAGAATGAGAAGTTTCATGAAACGAGGTTTTAATCGATCCCTCATACCCTAACATAAATTGTGGGGTCTATTGGGGCCTTTAGATAGGCTCCACATACAAAAACATCGCATAAAAACTTGGAAAAATCATGGCCTACACAGGGGTGCCACAGAAGTAGTACGGATTTGTCGTGAGAGAGCATAGAGAGTGATGTATGGATTTGTCGTGAGAGAGCATAGAGAGTGATGTGGATTTGCCTAGGGAATGTTATTAACTGTGCCAAGGGAGTGTGGTGAGAATAATAGTTTCCATAATCTAGAAAGTGTTTCTTAATTCTCCTGGGAGTGATTTGGTGGCATTTCCATTCAAAGTGTGCTCTTGGGAGTAATCTTGAGGTTCTCTTCTCCAGAGCATGCTTTTGGAGCAGGGGTGTTCCCTACATAATATTGAGTGGACTACTATGCATTATATGCATATTCTATAAGGGGGATGGTTCCTTACCTCAAAACCCTCTAGCTCCAATTTCTTTTTCTGTTGTCATTTCTTGCTCCATGTCCTGTTTCTCATTTTTGGTAAAGACAATGGATGGAAAGCAAGCATAATGCAAAATTAGATTCCATTGATGGGGTGAAATGGAAGGCAACTTTTGTAGGAGGAAAACATAATGGAGCCTCGTTTTGTTGGGTTAGGTTTTTGGGATTATAGAGGTGGGCAATATTCTTCATTTATATCATTGTGCATATTAGCAAGAATTTTTAGTTGGAAGAGACAAGGAAAAGGCAATAGAAAAATATTTGGGAAGGTAGATGAACAAGTGAAATCAAGATACCGAGGTCATGGAAGGAGAACAAATAACATTACAACAATAAATAAACTAGTTGGATCACTCAAGAAACCATGAAATTGGGTTTGTGGGTAAGTGTTACATCAAAATCTATAACCCTGTTGTGCCCACACAACACCCTCCCTAATTTCTTCTCTTATCCTTTCCCTAAGAGTAGAAATTAGGCCCCCCTTCTAAACTTTTCTACTGAAAAACCTCTCATTCTCTCTCGTGCAAATGGAAAATCTCAAACCTCTCTTCCCACTCTTCATATTTTACCATTTGCAACGTTTCTTCATGCTTGAAACCTCTCCCATTTCTTCTTTGACTTATCTCATTCTCATTGCACCCATTAGTCGGTCTCCTATCATGTCCAATGATTAAGCTTTCCTCACCTGACTTGGTAACTAATGCCCGATTGCCTACCTCGCTTAATCTTCATGTCGCAGTTATAATTAAATCTGTCTGTGTCACCAACAATTTTCATTATGCATATCATACCAACATGCATGTTTTACGCTTCTTGATTTTATGACTAACCATGATCATGAAAGTGCCATATATCATCAGATGGGTTAATTGCATCATTTGTAAGTCCTGCACTAGCTCTGAAAATCATCTTAGAAGAAAATTAGTCCTCCCAGCTCCTAAACAATGTTAAACACTCCAAACGTCAGTTGGTTGTTTTCACGGATCTATATTTATGAGCTACTAACACATTAGCTCAGTCCTAATGGATGAACTAAGATCTTGTACAACACAGATGACACAGGGACTGACAAAGCTCAATTCTGGGAAAGCAGTAGCAAGAACGAGGTCCAAATTTTCATTAAAAATGTCTTTTCTCGCAATTTTGAGACACGTTTAGGACACGTCTAGGGCTCACAATTAAAAATTGGGACACGTCTAGGGCACGTGTCGGACACGAATACGTGTCCCCACATAGGATTCGTGACACGAGAGGGTTGGGGGGCGTGCCCTATTTCATAGGTGCTAACCCATCCAATCATGAAGTGTTTCCCCTCATCACACATGCAACACATGAGGACCATATAGAACACCCCATCCTAGTGACACCAACATCATACATCAACACACTAAGTGACTAGGCAACATCAACAACATCATGAAACATTTACTTCCTGCCACCATCATCTAATTTCTTGGGGGCTAAAACCATCATCCAATTTATCCATGATAAGCATATATAACGCCATCATCTAATTTCTTGGGAGGCTAAAACCATCATCCATATCCAAGATAAGCATATATACCATACCATAATGAAATAACATGCTGCACAAACATCAAATATGCAACCAAGGGGTTATTAACAAGGAATTCACATGTGAGAAAACCACCAAACCAACAAGCACAATCATCCAACCAAAAACCTCTATCAAATGATTTGATGCCATGAAGAGAAGGGGTTCCATGAAGATGTATCCCTCAAAGTTGGTCCAATGCTCCATGATTACAAGCAGTAAATCTCCATCAATGTGATGAAAATCACAATTTAGAACTATATACAATATGAGGTATAACAGGCTAAATCACTTGATTCGTGTTCATGTTGAAATTAGATAAAAATTGAAATTTGATAAGAATTCACCATGCTAAAAGCATCGAATAAAATTTGCCATTAAATTTGATTATATATGTGTCAAATTTCAATATGTTAAATTATACCATTCATATTTTTAAATTTGAAATATTGTCGCCACTGCCATGATACTTATGGGACAGAATGAGTTGGAACCATTGCCAACTTGCCAGCGTGCCTTTCCCCAAGAAACGAATGTCTTGATCTAGTTGCCAATGGTCGCGATGTGATTTGCAGATCAAACGAATGAGTTCCCCCAACTACAAAACCTTATGGCATGATTAGCCATTGCTGGATTTGTTAAGTTGATTTTAATTTTATACCATATTTATAATTATGAAGTTCCTAACATCAAAATTTTATGAAAGTTAACTTATAATTTAACTTTATAATAACAAATAATAACAAATAATAAAATTATAAAGTTAAATTAGTTTGATGTTAGGAACTTCATAATTATAACTATGGTATAAAATTAAAATCAACTTAACAAATCCGACCATGGCTAATCATGCCATAAGGTTTTGTAGTTGGGGGAACTCATTCCTTCAACTTGCAAATCACATCGCGACCATTGGCAACTAGATCGAGGCATTCGTTCCTTGGGGAAAGGCATGCTGGCAAGTTGGCAATGATTCCAACTCATTCCGTCCCATAAGTATCATGGCAGTGGCGACCATATTTCAAATAGGCATTCTAAGGCATATTTTGAACAAGCATCCGAAGGCATATGAAAATGGATATAACATTCTTGGGCATTGTTATCGCACAATTTGTACTTTGATAAAAGGAAAGGTAGAAGGAAAGCAAATTGGCGTAACTTTAGGGTATCCTATCACTGTCACCTCAATAGGATTCCTCTTTCTCTTTAGGGTGGTAGGCCCAGGGGAGACGTCCCCGGTGACCTGGGGGTTTGAGAAGGCAAAGTCAAAATAGCTAAATAAAGATCCCCTCTCACAAGTCACCACCGATCAGAAAGTCCCAGTTTTATAACCAATTAAATGATAATATGTCAAAGTGTACCTACCTGGAACAAAGCAACAAGAAACTATATATATTTGCAAGTAGACTTGCTGGTTAGCACTTCATAAAACCATAGACTTTCTCAATAAAAGCAATTGGCTGATAATGATGAAGTAAACAGAAAATTATAACAACAATATTTATAAGGCAATACTTCACATTAAATGCGTTGAAATAGCTTCAAAATGACTACGAATCATCAACCATTGAAATCATAATGCTAGCATTTGATAGAAGCAAACACGACAATGTATAAATCAGCCTTTTCAATTGCTTTTAGAAGCTTTTAATGCTGCAATTAATGGCTGTAGCTTACTTTAGTAACAACACCAATATTGTTAATAGGTTAGGCTATTCTAGGGTTAGAAATGGTTAGTAGGAAGCTCAAAGAATAGGTTTTGATGGTTGTTTTGATCAATTACTCAAAAGAGGACTTAGACTAGTGCTTTTAGGGAAAATGGAGTCAATGATGTGGCAGCAAAATGTTGAAGAAAAAATGATAATAGGAGAGTCAAAGACAAGAGAGATTGATAGATGGGAGTGTTGGTAACCCAAGGCTCCAATTATCAAACCCTAAGGGGAAACTAGCTACTAAGGTGTAGGTAACCCTAGGCCTTAGTAGATTTCCTCCCTCTTTAACTCAATGATGAAGCAAAAATCGGCTAAGATGAAGCAATGGATACTAAGGTGTTTCAATGGCAGGGCCTTAGCACATGCTTCAAGAAGAATGGCCTTTTGACAAGATCTAGTAGGTGAAGGCTTTTAAAGCTAGGACAATAACATGTGCTAGTCTTCCTAGGGTTTAATCAAGCAATTTCATAATCTTGAATGTAAATGCAAGATAAATAAGACTATAACCATTCAATTACGAAGAACTGCAGAAATATCACTTCCATACATCAAGAATCATCAAGAAAAGCCCTAGTTGAACACATCCACCAAGAGACTTGCCAAAATACTCCAAATTTAGCCTTCCTCAACAAGTGCGCCTAAAATTTCAGCCAAGAAACCCTAGATAGGGCGCAAATTTCAGTCCTCACAAGTGTGAGTGAAAGATGATGAATAATAAGAGTGATTTTCCCCTTATTTATACAGTTACAATGACTAGAATTAGGTCAAAAAGGCCAACATGGCCAGTTATACATAATTTCCAGTTTTTACATTAAATGTCAAAATAAAACCCTAAATCAAGCTGTAAAGACGACGTCATGCCCTTTTAGGGTGACGTTAGGCCCTTTTAGGGCAACGTTGGCCTCTTGGAGCAAAACGTTAGGCCTCCTTCGGCCTCAGGATCCTGCCACATGTGCCACTTGGCACACAACTGCCTCCAAAGTATCCAAAACGCTGGGTGACGTCATGGGCCTTCCAAGGCCTACATCATGGTGAAAAGGGCAAGAGCCCCTGGGTCTAAGCCTGCCAGGCCGTCCCTGGTGGAACGTCCTCCCCTTTCTCTGGTGCAAACCCCTGTTCTGTCTCTGCCCCTGGCTGGGGTCTCAACATCCATCTGGTGGGCTTTTAGCCCCATGGAGGTCCGAACTAATCATCTCCCCTGTCCATCGGGTGTGGCCCTGCAACATCAAGAAATACGCCCTCGATGGGCTCATAAGTCACAAGGATCATAGCAATGTCCATCACATATAATCATCAAGTTATTTAAACATGTGCATGAAACCCCCTTTACCCGGAGAAGTGCTCAAAGACATTATGCTATTCTACAAGCCAAGTTTGGAGGGGATGCTAGGACATCCTATTGGGTTAATGCTCATTGGATGTGGGATGTTCCTGAGTGAAGTCAAATCCAAGCCATGTAAGTGGATGAGGTGGTAGGGGATGTCTGGGCAATGGGTACAGTGATAACAGGGAAATGTATGGCTTACCTATGGGTGCCTCTGAAGAGGGTGGGCTGCACCTTGTCATGGATGCAAATGTTTCCAAGCCCATTCATGCCTTTTATCTTTTATTCTTATTTCTTTTTCTTTCAAGAGGCTAGTTAGGGGACACTGCCCTGGCGTGGTGACCAGTAGTGACAATGTTATCCACAAGCATTTCACGGAAATGAGAAGGCTTTAGCTCGTGATGAGACCCCCTTTCTCTTGGCTATGCCACCAAGAGCCACTACCCTGGCGTGGTGACTAGTCGAATGGTAGTGTCATACCACTACATGCCCATGGACCTAATAGGCTGGCTCGTGATGAGACCCCCTATCCTCCAACTAGGTCTTGATTTATTATTTTTATGGGTCCCTCTGTTTCTTGCTAAGAAGCCTTTTATTGCTTTCTCGGGGATCCCTGGGCAAAGCATCTCAAGGTTTCATTCTTTTGGATTTTATCTTTTGCCAGCTACTTTTACCCACTGAGCCTTTAGCCCCTTCTTCCCACAAGGTAAGGTACAACCCTTTGATAATTTGGCCAACCCAATGCCTGAACTAGTGTATGGGATGGATGAGCGGGAAAAAGATGAAATGTGGTAAGTATGATGGGAACGGACAATGACCTTTCATGAATCCCCCCAGTGGCAACTGAAACCCTATGGGAACCAACTTACTAGGGCAAAGCATCT
>SNQJ01S0208199.1:0-11766 GCA_010110895.2 Picea sitchensis
CATATCCAAATGCAATTACAAGTAAATCGTGATGTAATCAAAATTGATATAGTTACAATCGAACACAATCCAAATCGATTGGTTACAGCTGTGCATAAAATTCATATTGTTTTAATTAAATGCCGATATAGAAAGGTCGTTACGATTATTGCCAAACGTTCATCACAGCATCGAACTTCACCATAGATTGCAATCGTTGAACGTTTATATAGTAAATCAGACAGGATCACATAATGATCGTAACCATCAACAGCAGTGATAACCATAAACGGGGAAATAATCAAATCGAAATGTGACTGAGCTAAAAATAAGAGCACATCGTAATCCTGGGCATAATCAATTTCATTCCCAAATCAAAATTAAACAATATATGAATCAAGCTTATCATACGATCAAACTATGTGAATCGATAGGTTGGATATAACAGTCATGATTCGAATCTACTCGCAATTCATTCATGCATCCATAGAATGGTATTCGAAGAAGACATGGAATATACAACAGTTAACCATAATTTACCAAACATATCGTATATGACCAAATCGAAATGAAAAATTAACTGTGTTTGAAACTGATATACCAGAAATGACCTGTGTTTAGAAAATATCGACAACTTCAATAATCGACAGAGTATTCAATTCAAACCAAATCGAAACAATCAAATCTATCTCGCGATCACTTGAATCAAAACCAAATCCAATCGAAACTTAAAACAATAATGAAAATTGATTTATCAAAACGAACATTATATACAAAAGTGCATGCTTATGCGACAGAGCAGACCCACGATATAAACAAAGTTTATGATTATGCCATATAAATAGGTGAAAGTCATACCAGTGAGGTTGATCTAGCTATGCCAATCTTGAATTGACGAATGTTGTTGCCAACTCCACGTTCTTAAACAAAATCGAACCTGTTGTTCGCTGCTTCTTATCAGTGGATGTCATTTTACCCTTTTGACCAGAGAGCCTTGCAACTTGATCTTCCAGGGCATGAATTCTAGATTGCAGCGTTGGCACATCAATGTAATACCTTTCCATCCATGCGCCACACTGATCACACAGTGGAGCTGCTAGTTGAGATTAAACAGGAGGGGGTTTCAACGAGTCACCAGGGGTTTCACAGGGCATTCTGATGCCGGGATAATTTGGATCATTTAGCAAACAAGGTGCTAGGTTTTTCACAAAATCATATGCGGGTTTATCACACAGACCTTCGGAATAGGGATACTCGCTTGCTAGGAAACGTTCAATTTCCGAGTCAGAATATTCACTGAGCACAATAGGGTCAGGGTTGACAGGTGATTTTGGTTTGTTTCTTGCCATGCGAGAGATTAACCGAGCGTTTTTCTTGCCTATAGAATTCACATTAGGTTTGGTCTTGGGCTTTTTAGCCACGGGTTTAACATTTTCCACATCCGTGGTCACAGAATTGGGTAGGTCAATAAATGGCTCAGGTAGGGGTTTAGGTAGCAGAGCACTGTAAGGAACAGGGGGTACTAACTTGGTCTCGCTCACCACAGGTTTGTCAACCTGTGGTGGGCTTGACTCATCAAAATTATTGCGTTTAAGAAAATCATTCCAACAGTCCCGACGTAACCCCAAATGACAAACCACCAGCATTTTAATTAACCCAAAATGAAATAGACTGCCATCGGCGTGGTTTCGTTTGTACCTTTTGGACATTTTAAACAGACTCCTATGCAGGTAGAAAGGCATATTAAGCTCATAGCCTATGAAAACCATCAGTAGCCGAAGGTGATACAAGAACACGAAACCATACATGCCCTCGCAAGTAATGAATTGCTTGGTTACCATGAGAAAGTCGTGCCAGCGCTGCTTTAGCATATTTGCAGGCAAACCCTTGTCACAGGAGCTCATTCTTCGTGACTGGAAAAGCAATGTCCACGGGACATTCTCCACTTTACAATTTTTCGACATCTCTGTCCGACAGCGGGTAGACCAGTAGCTCGACTGAGAAATTGCTCATCAATTTCCAACTGCACATCCCCAACCTTGGCTCAGCAGCCATCGACGGTTAATGCAAATTGCCGAGCCACGCTAGGGTTATAACCATCAAATTTTCGTATGAACGGGAGCCATCCGAACTCCCCCAGGTCGCTGTAAGCACCATCAAACATCAACAATGCCTGGCAACCATTGGGTTCAGTCCTCACGACTGGATCCATGGTGCGGGTGCATGGTAGGGTTTGGGTTGAACATACAATACACAGGAGTAAAAATCGATAGGACTAACAGCTGCAAGCGTTCAAAGGGGAGGAAAATCAATATGCGCGTGCGAAGGTGGTGGGTTAGTTCACCGCCATGCAGTATATTAATTGCACAGTATAGTGTTGTTCAATCACTCATTATATCGTTTAAACCATACTAATCGGTCAACCCAAATTTCAAGCGGTGGATAGTCATATCAACGTGCCATTAATCAATGTAAAACCAAAGCCATATATCATATGTGCCATAGTATAATTCAAACCAAGTAAAATCCAAATGTTTCACCAACGTTCTATGTGTATAAAACATTGCCATTCAATATGAAATCAACTCATATGTGACCCATGCGCTTTTGCATAAGCAAAGTTTATAAACATTGCAACAAGAGATTTCATAAAATCGATAAGTCAAGAGCTTATAGTAATAAGGATCATATCATATAAAAACCTTTAATTCACCATGACCCCTATATAATCAAGTATAATTCATCAATCAACATGCTCAATGCCTTGTCAATTAAATCAAAATCAAGTTGTGCAATCAGAGGGATAATAGGCAAATGGACATAATTCGAAAAATAAACCAAAGGTAAGTACCAATCAAAATATCAATGAGCATATCATGACAGTCCATATAACGATGGGGGAGTTTTCACGCTTTCAGTCGTGAAAAAATAAATCGAAACCAATTGCAAATGTTGCATGAAATAAAAATGTCTTCTGTTTGCAAAATGCGACAAAAATTTGAAGTTCAAGAGACATAGGTGTAGGCAGCTTTAAGGGCAATTGAAAAAATTGAATTGGCTTCCAACACCTATGCAACTATGACCTCTAAAACTATGACCCCATGAACTATGACCCATGGAATTATGACCTTTGGAACTACACCCTTTGGAACTTTGAACTCTGGACCTATGACTTGTGGAACTATCACCTCTAGAACTATGCCCCCTGGAACTTTGACCTATGGAACTATGACCTATGGAATGACCTCTGGAACTGTGACCCCAGTAACTATGACCTCTAGAACTATGACCTATGGAACTGTGACCCAAGGAACTATGACCTGTGGAACTATGATCTCTGGAAATGTGACCCCAGGAACTATTACCCATGGAACTATGACCTCTAGAACTATGACCTGTGGAATGACCCCAAGAACTATGACCTATGGAACTATGACCTCGTGAACTATGACCTGTGGAAAGACCTCTGGAAATATGACCCCAAAAACTATGACTAGTGGAACTATGACCTCTAGAACTATGACCCCGGGAACAATGACCTATGGAACTATGACCCCAAGAACTATGACTTGTGGAACTATGACCTCTTGAACTGTGACCCCAGGAACTATGACCCGGGAAAAATAATCACATCGTGGATTAAATTCTTGTTTATCTTCGCATCCTACAAGCATTTTTAAACAATCTTCATGCACATTCCTAAACAAAACCATGTTCAACTCTCTAAATTTAGCATGAACAAATCCATGTTCAACTCTTCCAATTTAGCTTGAACAAATCCATGTTCAGCTTTTCGAATTAAATCAATACATTTTATTTGTTGTACTTATATCGTGAAAATGGATCCTCAATTAACTAAAGGAAACATTGATGTATGGAAGGACGTTGTTAAGACTTTAAACCATAGACACTCTAGTCATTTTCAAACAATAAATTGACACAAATATTTTAAATTCAATACACACAACAAATTCAACTATTTATTCAAAAAATTGTTGAGTATAAAACTAATTACACAAATTAAAGCCCCTATTAACCCAAATAAAATCATTATCTCATTACCTGTAGGTTCAACAATGTTCTTCAAAAGTTCCTTTGTTCTTCAACTATTTTTCAAGGTTTTCGATATAAATGTTTCAAGATTCGTGGAGGAAAAAGATACTACAAGGCCAAAGAAGGGTGAAATGCTCCACTTGGAAGGGTAACTCGAGGTATGGTTTTTTCCTTTCCCTTTGACAATTGAATAATTGTTCCATTGCATTAAGGTAGGACATCCTTGGGCTTTTCCCTTTTTCCTTGATGAACCTTTGATATCACCTTGTTAGTACTTGGAGAGGATTCTTCATGGACTGGTCCCCCCATCCAATCTTGAGAAGAACTATCTAACCCTGGACAATGCTTGAGAAGCAATCCTCCAACTTCCATCAACATTGTCCCATCTCAAACCCTAAGCCTTGCCTAGATCTAGTGTACAGATCCCATAGCCCTTTCTAGGCACCGATCTATCTTAGTCTTCAAGCACTCAACAAATCCAAAATCTTTTTCCCCTTTTTGTTCTTTTTCTTATTTGCAATCTAGATTTTATCACATTTATCCTCGGGTTTAGATTGTTTGAGTTTCATTAGTATATATTTTATTAAATCCATTCTAACTCTTTTTCAAAGAACATTCTTCTAGTCGGCATTTAATATGGTTTGGATCCAATTTTATTGTCTATATTTTGATCTAGCACTTTGTATGTTGAGGCATCTTGAAAAGAAACAAATCCAAATCTCTTGTGGATGCCCTAATGTATCTCTTTTTCTTGGAACATTTGCATCAAATTAATTATAACTAGACCCTTTGTCACATTCTCGTGCAATTCTTTGGATGAGTAGTTTTCTAGAACATCTCAATTATCCAATAAGTATCTAAAGGGGTCCAACGACCTACCTCAAAGTGAAAAACACTAGCACTCTTTATTATTGTTTAAGGGTTGCTTATTGTTGTTTAGAACTGAAAATATTTGAATATACTATGATGTTGGTATTGATTGCATTACTTGCAAGCATTTTAAGACATTATTGACACTTTTCATCTCTGGTAACCAAACGAAATCATAGGGAGTTCAATGACCTTTCCAAATTTTGAATGTTGTCATCTCTTGAGGGTCTTTTCCAAGGTCTGTTTAATCTCATAAACTGTAGAATACATAGTGTGTAAGTGAGGGTGGTATAATTATTCCCTAGGCTACATTTTAGCAGTTTATTACTTTATATAACTCTTTCTAACATATCGATGTCAAAAACATGCCAATGACCTTACAAAAGTGCTTATTGTTGCTCTTTTTCATGATTGTCTAAGCATTGGTTCACTGTCTAAAATTTGTAATTTGAGTCTCAAGTAACATTGATGGTGCATGTTAGTCAAAGTTAATTTTTTCTAGTGTTTAAAGATAATACTTGTAAACAAATGTGACAAGAACTTGATGCAAAATCTATCATTATTTATCATTATAGATTGGCACTAATTTGAGAAAAGGTTTAACGTGATAATATTTTAAACTTGTAACATCTAGTGTATTTCACTATCATATCACATAGTTTAAATATCTCCTTTTGAAATATATAGTTCTTAGACATGATCATGGGTTATGAACATTATTTATGATAAACATTTGATGCACCTATAATTAATCAAATATTCTCATTTATTACTGTGCCACTAGTCCAAAACACTTCATAATTGCATTAACTTCGATGGTGATCTATGGTTTGGATGCTCTCATTTATCTTGTTGTCCTAGTGGTATATTTCATGGTATGAGACAAATTTATGCTCAACACTAAACCTATCAAGTTACTCAATTAAGAAAATTATATCATTGGTTATTATGTTTTGAATGGTCTAAACAAGAACATGCTTTGTGCAATTTGATTGGTAAAAAATTGCCATTTCATTTGTTGGATGGTAAATGGTGAATGGTACATGGTTATGATACATTGATATTTCATAATTGGATGCAATACAAAAATTTTAAGTTCCAAGTATGTTTAAAGTGAGCATTGTTGTTTGTGTTGTATTCTCTCCAAGCTCATTTTCAATTGTCTTATCTCGTACTTAATGTGTTTTACCCCTAAGAGAAGATAGAGATCCTAAGTCAAACCAAGTCCTAAGGCTTCCCCATACAAATACAAAGACATTAATTAGTTTTAATCCCCTTAGGGAAACGCTCCCTAGGTTAGAAACCCTAGCCTTAAAGCATAGAGGCAAGGCCACTAAGGTGACAGTGGGTGGCTTTCCAATCTATTGCCCCAATATCTCCTTTGCAGGGTAGGGACTCTCCCTTAGCAAGATTTTGAGTGGTAGCAAGGAATATTTTGGAGTCACTAAGAGGTACAATCCTCGAGCAAAAACCATTGGGTTATTGACTACAACTTAAGAGACTTATAAAGGAAAGAAATTGTAGAGGTCAAACCTTTGACTTGAATCAAAACATGAATGTGTTGAGAAAATTCCACATCCCTAAAAAAAACGATTTTAAATATACACACAAATATTTAAAAATAATGTCATAGGATATGGAAATCCAAAAAAAAACTTAAGATAGGTTCATTAGAGTCACTCCTCGCCAACAATCATGAGATTGTTTCATGAAATCCACACTTAAAAGTAGAATAATTCTTTTACTATGCTTGATCACACACATACTTCGAGTACACATCTATACCAAGAAATGGAGCATGCATAACAACACGCATTAAATATTTATTAGATCCAAACCAAGAAGTCACAACACAACACCAAAGCTTAGTCAAATACTATGTTGAAGATAAGAGAAAATCATCCCAAGTGATTAATTTCAGAATATACAAATTTCATATTTTTTCATTGTGACAAGGAAATCCCATCCTCAACACCCACACACGTTGATGACCAACTCACAACTCAAATAGGTACCTTGTGCCTACCAAACACTCAAGGTAGTGTTGCTCCTTAATTATGTACAAGACACAAGACACAATTGTTACATGTCTAGTACTCAAATAAATTGAATATCATATATAGTTGAATAATTACAATAGTGGTGATTACGACATATTATAAGTGAACTTAGAATACCTAATCTTAACTCCAACTCTACCAACCACTATGATCTCTAATTAGAAATCCACTAATTATGTACAAAAAATACATTAATCATTGCTCAAAGCTAGCTAAGTCAAAATCAACCACTACACTAACCACCGATATAAAATGAGTTATAAATATCTTTTATAGCCAATAATAAACCATAAAATTATTCTTAAACTAAAGAAAACTCAATAATTAAATCTACTCAACCCCAACCAATGTGCTCTTTCACAAGAGTGGAGTTGACAAGAAAGACATACCACGCTAAAAGAAGAAAGAAAAAAATAATGCATTGAAAGAAAGGAGAAAAAAATAATGAACACATAACATGAATGAATGAGTAGTATTGATGTTCACAAGAATAAAATGAAATTCACTATAAACCTTGAAAAAAAGGTTGAACAATTAAATAATATATAATGAAAAAATAAATCCTTAATAAAAAAATATTAATAAATAATTCATTAAAAAAATATTGATAGGTTAAATTTCAACCTTAGAGAAAAGCTTTCTCTTCAATGTAAATTTTGTCTTCCAAATTAAAAATAATGTTAATTTAATTGTTGTTAATTCATTAAAAAAATTCAAATTTCTATAATTGTTAATTGTTTCTATCAAATTAAAAGTAATGTTTTACTTTTAACTGCACTGTGCAAACATTGCATAGTAAAAGAACCTTCCAACTAAATATAACTTCACTCTATAAAATAGTTGACCAATTAACAAGGTTTAGCCACCTTGTTATCAAAAAGCATCTTGTATATTTATGAGAAGTACAAATGCAAAATATAAACACATCCCAAAATAGTAAAAATAAAACTTAATTGCTTCTTACAAAGCCATGTTTTATAAAAACTAAAATGGATACATAAGGTTGATATGGGTAATATGGCCTGACAATAGTTTCTTCTATTCCTTCTAATTTAGGTGTTGTCTAAGTGTAGGTTTTGTTTTTCTTCGTAGGAATTTAGTAATATAAATCTGGAGGAAATAACAATTTTATGTTATTTAAATTGCATTTATGAATGCATAAATGGATTCAACATGCTGAAAAACCTTTGGGCCACTCCGATTATACAATTTTAGCCACTCAAATATGCAAATCCAACAAATTCTCACGAAATAATAAACAAAAAATATCCTCTGAAAAAAAAGACAAAATGTGTAGAACTTGCCAATGCCAGATTACAACTCTTCTCTCTACCTACTGGAATTGTAAATATAATTTGGTTTCTCTTCACATTCTCGGGTTGTATAATTATACAACTACAAAAACAATGTCAAAGGATAAAATATACTACTTTTGTCACCCAAAAACTGCCTAAAAGAATCAAGCTATACAAACGTACAAAATGTATTATATAACAATGAGGCCTAAAACCCCTTCAGTATTCAATTAACACCATATTTGTAATCCATGGCACTTTGATTATGTTAAGGCATCATCTTCACCTTTTCTATCTCCCTACCCTCTCCACTTTCCTCACTATATGAAGAGGAAACAGATCCATAATCAAATGTCAACTCTATTAAAGGTGGGATATTCTCCCTTGCAAAGAGCATGACATGAGGGAATCTAATATCAAGGTGATCATGTAGAGCAAACTGCATGAGAATGTTAGAACATGAACTATGCTTTATGAAGGGTGAAACATTCCCAAATTTGTTAGCATCTATTAGAAAGTTTAATGGTGGGAAAGATGGACTGGAACCATCTTGCTATTGTTTCTCAAACAAGATGTCATAAACAATCCCTCATTCTGTCTTTTTTTATACACGAGACATATTCACTGTCACTTTGATAAATAGTTGTTTGTTTTGCAATGGGGACCAACTACCTTGTATATTTAGAAATAAAGGCTCCTGCCTCAATTGGATCCGAAGACCTTACACCTCATCTCTTATCATTAGTTCTGAATACCTCTAAATGGGCATTCGAACCTTTTTGAGTTACTCTATTCTGACAGCTCAGAGGACACCTACAATGCTCATTTCATTCATAGATTAATAGTTTCCCCTTTATAAGAATACCATTAGAATTGTATGACATTTTCTTTCCATTTCTCTGAGCACACAAGCAATTAATTGGACCACACCCACCTATACATCCACACCCTTCACAAGAGTCCAACTACACTAGAGAATTATGGTACCTAAGTGGTCTACATTGTTAGCAAGAGAGATTGGTAATTTCTCACTCCTTAAGCATATGTCTAAATGAAGAAGACATACACTTGATAGGGGTTCATCCTTTCAGAAGATGGTGTTTTTTAAGAATTGATGAACCAAGCTTTGGTTGACCTGGTATCCTATGAAGCTTGTACTTAAAAATTCCACATCTTGAATGCCCTTTTTCTAACCAAGAGTGTTCAATTTTATAGAGGCCATCAGAAATATAAATTTTTCCAAGACTCCTACTGTCTTTGACACCACAAATCACATTGATCTCAACTCTATAGTGCATGCTTCATTCCAAAGCAATATTACCTCTCTAGAGCTTCTGATCAACACTCTGCTTCTTATCCAATATGTGACTATTTCCTTCTTGCATAGTGTAAATCAACATATCACCTCTATCCACATCATCTTCATAACCACATGAAGAAATGATATTGATTGTCACAGGCTCATTCCATTGATTGTTTTGAGAAGTAATGAAATCAATTCCAACCTCACTTGGGCCATGTAAACCAATTACAAATATTTCCATGCAAAAATAAAAATGATCACCCACATGAAGACCTGGGACTGAACCTATAAATATTCTACCTCATTTATCCATTTCCCTCTATCCATCATTATGGTCCCTACCTTTAATTCAGCACACCTTGTTCCTTCACCTTCTTCCTTTCATAATTCATATTCATTCATCAGATTGTGCCACAAGGCATCATATTTCATCGAAGCCTTCCCGACCCGTTCCCTGTCATCACCATATGACGATGCATTATGTTAAGTGGAACAAACAATTGATGTCTCTTTGATATCTCGCTTGTGTTTTTTCCAATATGTTGTCGTATGTGCAAGCATATTGCCATGATTTTGTGGCATGGCACATGTTCCAAGAAAATTCAGGTCCTTGAAATGACCCAAACTCATAGCAAGAGCAGATCTCAATTGATTGACATACATACTTGAGTATTGATACTACAAATCTTCAGTTCATGTACAATCCCCCTCTGCATTTTGGCTTATGGAGTAGCTTTCCATTGGTTCTCATAATCGACTTTCTTTAGTACTATTAAGTTAAACAAGTTTTTCAATTTCAAGCTTGTAGACTCCAACACCTCTGCTGCATCACTTTTCCCTACTATGACCCCTGCAACAATTTCATTGCTATCTAGTGTGGCTCTATCACTCTTGCAACATTGCCTCCTACATTGGCCAATTCAGTTATTCCACCCCTATCCACCTCTGCCAATCCTACAAAATTCCCTCTTCCTTCTTTATCCCTTGCAGTGATTTCACTTCCATACTCTTGCTTCAATGTGACCAGTCCTACATAATCCCTTTTCCTTCTTTGGCCCTAGCAGTAATTCCACTTCAATACTCTTTCTTCACTATAACCAGTCCTATAGAATTCACTTTTCCTTCTTTGTCCCGGGCACTGCTTTCACTTACATACCCTTTCTTCACTGTAACCAGTCCTACAAAATTCCCTTTTCCTTCTTTGGCCTCGGAAATGCTTTCACTTCCATACTCCATCTTAACTGTCACCAATCCTACAGGATTCCCTCCTAGTTCTTTGGCCCCAACACTGATTTCCCCTCCACACTTTGTCTTCACTATAGCCAGTGGACTATTATTGGCTTTCAAAGTTGCAAGCTCTACAGGTGGTGCTTTGCTTGGGTTGTTAACTTTCATAGGAAAATGTCCAATAGTATAATAACGCAGTTGAAGGCTCCTACCCATTTCAAAACTAGCATCGTTCCCTCTACTTTGACAATGGTCCTGATTAACAGGTGTCGAATTTGAATTCATATTCATGGGAATTTGCATCAACATAGATGCATGTAATGGGCAGGTGTTCTTTCGAGTGCCTACTTCGGATTTTCACTATTCATTGAAGCTTTTCCATTGGTGCTTGCAGTTAAATTCATGGCTCTTTGCAGATATGAAGGATTATTCATGAGATCCTTTCCATGACACAGTTTTTGGCAGATGCACAATGCGCCATCTTTTTTAAACCACTTCAAACGCCTCGTAGCTTGATTCGCATCTATCTCCACGCAAAATCAAAACCTCACTATGGTTGAGTCGACACAAGAGGTCATACTCCTTCCATCCATCTCGTTGTATGAATGATCAGACCGAACATAAATCTAAGTGATACGTGGTTGGTGCGGAGTCGTTTGTAGTGAGTGTGACCATGTGACAAAATGAATGTATGCAAGCGGGGATTCCTTTTAAGTTTGGCTATCCTGGTTGCATTTCAAATTTTGAAAAAAATTGAAACAATAGGGTGGGCGAGGAAAGTTTGAAAAAAATTGAAATGGTGGAGGGAGGGCACGAGAAGCAATATTAAAGCGTGCATCTCCCTACGTTAGTTGGCTCAAAAGTCTAAATGCAATGTGGATGACTTTACTGGCATGGACCAGGCCTGGAATTTCAAATTTTCTTTACTTGTCAAATAGAAATCTGATGAAGGGTTTTTGTTTTCTATGCCCGTCACTTC
>SNQJ01S0208199.1:28721-44917 GCA_010110895.2 Picea sitchensis
GCCCTCTGGAACTATGACCTCTAGAACTACGCCTTGTAGAACTATGACCTGTGGAACTGTGACCTGTGGAACTATGACCTGTGGAACTATGCCTTATGGAACTATGACCTATGGAACTTTGACCTGTTGAACTACGCCCTCTGGAACTATGACCTCTGGAACTATGTCCTGTGGAATTGTGACTTGTGGAACTACACCCTCTGGAACTATGACCTCTAGAACTAGCCCTGTAGAACTATGACCTGTGGAACTATGACCTGTGGAATTATGACCTATGGAATTACGCCCTCTGGAACTATGACTTGTGGAACTATGCCTTCTAGAACTATGACCTCTGGAACTATGACCTCTATAACTATGACCTCTGGAACTACGCCCTCTAGAACTATGACCTCTGGAACTATGACCTGTGGAACTGTGACTTGTGGAACTACACCCTCTCGAACTATGACCTCTGGAACTATTTCCTCTATAACTACGCCCTATATAACTATTACTTATGGAACTATGACCTGTGGAACTACACCCTCTGGAACTATGACCTGTGGAACTACGCCCTCTGGAACTATGCCCTCTGGAGCTATGACCTCTGGAACTAAGCCCTGTAGAACTATGACATGTGGAACTACGCCCCCTAGAACTATGACCTGTGGAACTATGCCCTCTGGAACTATGACCTGTGGAACTACTCCCTCTGGAACTACGCCCTTTGGAGCTATGACCTATGGAACTATGCCCTCTCGGACTATGCCCTCTGGAACTATGCCCTATGGAATTACGCCCTCTGGAACTATGACTTGTGGAACTACGCCCTTTGGAACTATGACCTGTGGAACTACGCCCTCTGGAACTATGACCTCTGTAACTACGCCCTGTAGAACTATGACCTGTGGAACTACGCCCTCCGAAACTATGACCTATGGAACTACGCCCTCTGGAACTATGACCCGTGGAACTACGCCCTCTGGAACTACGCCCTCTAGAACTATGACCTGTGGAACTATGACCCCTGTAACTGTGACCCCGAGAACTATGACCCGTGAAACTATGACCTTTGGAACTATGACTCCAGGAACCATGACCTGTGTAACTATGACCTCTATAATTATGAACTTTGGAACTATGACCCCAAGAATGATGACTCATGGAACTATGACCTATGGAACTACGCCCTATGGAACTATGAATTTTGGAACTGTGACCGTAGGAACGATGACACGTGAAACTATGACCTCTGGAACTATGACCTATGAAACTACGCCCTCTGGAACTATGAACTACAGAATTATTCCCTTTGGAACTATGACCTCTAGAATGACCCCAAGAACTATGACCTCTGGAACGATGACCTCTGGAACTGTGACCCCATAAACTATGATATGTGGAACTATGACTTGTGGAACTGTGACCCATGGAACTATGACCTCTTGAACTACACCCTTTGGAAATTTGAACTCTAGAAATATGACCTGTGGAATGACCTCTAGAACTGTGACCCATGGAACTATGACATCTGGAATTATGAACTCTAAAACTGTGACCCGTGGAACTATGACATCTGGAACTATGACCCCATGAACTATGACCTCTGAAACTGTGACCCCAGTAGCTATGACTTGTGGAACTATGACCTCTACAACTATGAGTTGTGGAACTGTGACCTGTGGAACTATGACCTGTGGAACTATGACCTATGAAACTATGACATGTGCAACTATGACCTATGGAACTATGACCCCATAAACTATGACTTGTGGAACTATGACCCCTGGAACTGTGACCCTAGGAAGTATGACCCATTGAACTATGACCTCTGGAACTATGACCCCAGGAACTATGACCTATGGAACTATGATCTATGGAACTATGACCCATGGAACTATGACCTCTGGAACTACTACCTCTGGAACTATGCCTTCTGAAACTATGACCTTTGGAACTGTGACCCCAGGAACTATGACTCATGGAAATATGACCTCTGAAACTATGACGTTTGGAACTACACCCTTTGGAACTACGCCCTATGGAGCTTTGAACTTTGGAATTATGACCCATGGAATGAACCCAAGAACTATAACCTATGGAACTATGAACCAAAGAACTATGAGTTGTGGAACTATGACCCTAGGAGCTATGAGATGTGGAGCTATGACCTCTAGAACTATGACCCCATGAACTATGACCCATCGAACTATGACCTTTGAAAATGTGACCCTAGGAACTATGACCCGTTGAGATATGACTTGTGGAACTTTGACCTCTAGCCTATGGAACTATGACCTATGAAACTATGACCTATGGAACTGTGACCCATGGAACTATGACCTCTAGAACTAATTCCTTTGGAACTTTGAAATCTGGAACTATGACCTGTGGAATGACCCTAAGAACTATGACCTATGGAACTATGACCCTTGTGGAATTCACTCATAAGTTTGAATTACAACATTGCATGTCACCATCTTGAAAATGCTTATACCAATACAAAAAATGCATTAGACTGTGTTCCCAAAACTTGTGTTGCCGGTGAATTGGTGGGGCATCAACTTTAAGCCTATGTCCCTACACTTGCCTATGTTCCTCATCCTACATCAGCTTAATGTCAAGGTCCGATATCAATATATACCACTAATATAAAATTCAAATTCCAATTCATATTAAAATGATTACATCTTTTTACTCAATGTAAATCATAATATACAACATTCAAAATGTGATACATAGTTAATACATCAAATATTTAAAATATTTTTTAATTATTTTAGAATTTAGATACACTACATGTTAAATAATTTTATATGTTAAAATTCTTTAACAATTTAAAAAAAAAAAACATTTAATTAACATAATTTTTATATATGAAAATATAAATATAAATATTAAAATATATATAACATAAAATAAATTCAATAAATTTAGTTTTTAATATAAAAATATAAATAATAATAAGAAAAATAAAAGATCATGTTTTAACAAAATAAAAAAAATTGTTATAACAAAATTAAGTTAAAATATACATTCAATTTACTACATTAAGTAATTTTTAACTAGAACCCAATTTCAATAAAAATTTAAATATAATGAAAGTATCAAGACTTTATCTAGTAAATTAAAAAATATAGAAGAATAATTTCTTCACCAAGTTCCAAATATGTCTAGTAAGTAATGGGAAACATATTTCCCTAGTGTAAATTTTGTCATCGTAACAATCGATGATGTGTTTGACATCTTTGTCATTTTCCATTCAATCCATATCCACAACACGAATTTTTATTCCTAGAAATAAATTAGTGTTGTTATTGGCTCACCCCATTCCTTTGGATTCACCCAATTTCTTTGATTGCCTCTTTAAGTTCTACCACAATCTCACTTAATGTTAGCCTAAAATACGAATCTAGTTGAACACTAGATTAGGAACATGAGTTATGCATTTCATCTCTTAATTTACACTGAGCCTTTTGTCTATTATTTATTTTGCCCATATTTTATTCATTACCCATGTAATATCTTACCTATATAAAAATGCCAATAAAAATGATGATCATTAGTCTAAGATGGACTACAAAATACAAAATTACTTTTATATGTTTGTGCCACTGTCATTGCATAGAATGTTTCGGATGATATACGATACAATTCCTTACCCATCTAAGAAGGATTCATTCTTCTCCACCTAGTTTTGCATTTATGGCTTCTCTACCACTTATAATCTCCACTGAAACCACTCCAAAAATATACACATCACTCTTGTTCGCCAACATTTGAGTGCTAAGATAAGTCTAAAAAGAAAACATCCAAAATTCCTCTGCTCTTAATAATTGATAGAGTTACTCAGTATGGCGAATAGATTGCAAGATATATGTGGTTTATGTTGGATTTACTAATATTCCATTCAAATTGTTGTTTAGAAGAATGTTGGCAGTCTTGACATTTGTGTGAATTACCTTTGGAGTGCAACCCCCTTTGGAGTGCAACCCATGTGCAATTCGTTCTCAGCTTAGAAACTAGCAAGCCAAGACATAATAGCAATGCCCATATGTGCAACCTAAGATTGAAAAATAGCATTCTATTATAGTTTGATAATAAGAAGTCAAATTGGTTAGCCAATTGCAATTGTGATAAAAGTAATTTAAATAGTAAGAAAAACTAGTTATTTTGTTAAGCATATATGTAGAGTAATGGACAACAAGAAAAACATTTGTAGTAAAAAGAAAACTAATGGATGGTTAACAATGAATGAAATGTTATAGTTTTTCCTTAAGCAAGGACTAATAAGAAAAGAAAAAATATATAATTAAATAGTAAAGGGGCAAAGAGCTAATAATGAAGAGAGGAAAAGAGAAAAATGGAGTTTCTCCAAACATATTATATTTTAATAATCTTTTTATAATAGATATTATATTTTAATAATCTTTTTATAATAGATTTTTTTACAGTGTATTATCATTTTTATATTTGACTAATTATACACATTTCATATTTTATTTTAATGATTTTTTTATTATATACCTTAATTTAAGGTTTTTCATTATAAATTTGATATAATGTATATTCAATTTTAATTTTACTACTAAATATTTTAATTTTATTAATAATGTTTTATTGTATATATTTTTACTATAAAAAAGTAATTAAATAAAAAGTCATTGTTATTTTGATAATAATAAATAACTACTTACATTTTAAAAAATCTTTAATACTTATAAAGCTCAAAACAAATAATAATAAAAAAAATCTCATATACATTGAAATAATGCATAATTGTTTTCTATATAAAATATGATAACCGTAAACAGAAAATATTGAATAATATTCGGAATTCGGAAGAACTATGTAAAGGAGCTATCGATCAGCTCGAGAAAGCTCGGGCTCGCTTATGGGAAGTGGAAATGATAGCGGGCGAAATCCAGGTAAATGGAGACTCCCAAATAGAACGAGAGAAAGAGGATCTCATCAATGTTGCTTCTGAGAATTTGGACTAATTGAAAGAATGACTTTCCCCTATAGGGAAGGTCATTCTTTCATTGATGGGAGAGAAAGAATGAAGATTTGGAGAAGCAAAATTATTTTCCCCCTTTATTCGGAATTTTGAGTGGTTCTCGGAAGAAAATAGCAAAAAAGATTATCCCTAGGGTCGATACCAACAGGAATGTATAAACCAATGTCTTTAATACTTATAAAGCTCAAAACAAATAATAATAAAAAAAATTCTCATATACATTGAAATAATGCATAATTGTTTTCTATATAAAATATGCATATGTAGAATACAAAAATAATGTATAATGTACATGTATAAACAAATTATCATGTTTATATTTCCATCATAGAAAGGATTGAATGAAAAATAAAATCAAAATTTTTTTAATATTAAACTTTAAATTACATTTTAATTTGTATAAGACACATTAATTGAATCACATTTTCATTTACATAAAACATATAAGTTTAATTATATTTTTATTTGCATAAGACACATTAAATAGTACAATTTAACACAAATTTTTGTTGGAGTATAATCCATACAATTTATTTCTCTATAGCAATTTTTTTTCTCTGTTCCATATGGATGTTATACTATATTTTTTAAACAAACTCTTCTTCTCTGTTCTATATAGGTGTTATACTATACTTTTTAAACAAACTCACTTTCTATTTGAAACCTTGGCAGCTTCAAGTTCAAGTCATTTATATACTTAAAACTTTTGATTCTCCCAAGTATAACTTTTATCTTTTGTCCATACCAATTCTTTTAACAAAATTTATCCAAAAGATAGAACCTTTTACTTGAAATGATAGAAAGGTTGAATTGCTTTTCTAAGAGTTTAACATGTTTGAGTAGGAAAAGAGTTACAACACTTCACAATATATAATGACAAATTTTAATATGTATGGAAATCCAAACATGGTAATTTGAAACTTATAATATTAAGTTTAGTTGTCACATTGAAGTAATGATCTTTTTCAATTAAAATGTGGTCACATATCTTTGCTTAGGTTCACTCATATTTGATATTTATATTTTAGGATGATAACAATAAGAAACAATATGCATCCATAGGAAGGTTGCATAACTTTCAAGTTCACTATTATTTAATAGAGAAGTTTTGGTAAACAACTACTAACTATTTTAACCAAAACAAAGTTACATAACTTTGAGGCTCACCATTTTTTATTTAATATTAAAAATATAAGATAACAATAATATACCTTATTTACTCAATGTAAATATTTATTAAAATTATAGGATAACAATTAAATGTAAATATTTATACCTTATTTACTCAATGTAAATATTTATTAAAATTATAGGATAATATACCTTATTTACTCAATGTAAATATTTATTAAAATTATAGGATAACAATTAAATGTAAATATTTTTCATCAGTAGTTATGATACTTGATTCAAGGCCTTTATCTTCTATAAGGCCCAATGCAGGTGCTCACAATAAGCTATTTAATAATGTTTTTTAAAACCATTTTGAATTATAACTTATATTAGAAAATTGCTAATCCAATACAAAAGATATCACACCTTTATCTTACATAAGGCCCAGTGTAGGTGCTCACAATAAATTATTTAATAATATTTTTTAAAACCATTTTGAATTATAACTTATAACAAATAACTTCTAATCTAATACAAAAGATATCAAAGTTGTATAGATAAAAGGAATGACTAAGAAAAATGACATAAAATCAAGCTAACCAACTTTTTACAAGATTCATTTCCTTCCCAATTTCATCGGTTGATTGCTATATTAGCCTGATAATCACAATCAAAATCTGAACACACAAGTACTCACAAAACACCACTTGCTAACTCACTATTTTACCATAAAATATTCAACCAGGTTGTTTTCACAGAAGTATGGCCTATTAAGGCACAAGAAAAGTGATAATCAGCCACAAACATAAAAACAAAGAGGATGCGCGTAGAAGTGCAACATTTCTTGACCAGCTCTCAGTTTATCTCAACAAATTCCTGCCCAGACCTTGAAAAACACAACAATAATACTAAAGACACTATTATGAACCATAAAACCAGTTGTTTTGGGATTGCGAAGTGTACGCTCATGCATGTAGAATTACACTAGCTATGCCAGAGGACCCTAAATGGCTTATATCAACAAAAAATGAGCAGAAGAATTCACCTGAATGYGTAGAAGTAGCCGGAATAACCTGGGCAACCATTAATAGAAGCTCAAACATTTTAGAAGAAGCTTGCAGAAAAATAAAMTCTTCAAATAACAAACAAACTATACAATAAAATGAACATTATATTTCATTTTTTTKKGGGATATATACAAAACATTGGAGTTATAGATTGGGTGAGAGGGGATATTAATATTATTGGGCTAACCTCTATGACCATTGCAGGGCCCTAGAAATCTTAGGACCTCGGTGTCTTCATGATCGTTTGATAATACTTGTTGAATGCAAATGAGGCAAGGGCGAACAATTTGTTGGGCACATAACAAGACCCAATATGTTGTATTCGGCCACAATCTGTATAGCCAGGCCCATAGGCCGAGTCTAGAGTTGCTTGCAAACTAATGGGGTCAGTGCAGTATCTTGCAAAGAACCATGTGTTATCTTCTTCTTTTCTCTGACCTCAACATCTGTTAAATTTTGTTCATGGAAACCAGTCCCACTAGAGTTGAAAATGCCCAAATCTAAACTTAGCTGAAGCAACCCTCGTTAAATTTTGTACATGGAAACGAGTCCCGAGAGAGTTGAAAATGCCCAAATTCGTTGAAGCGATCAAAAGCAAAGACCCCATTATTTTCTCTAACCCTGACATCTGTTAAATTCTGTGCATGGAAATGAGTCCCCCACTAGAGTTGAAAATGCCCAATTCTTGTACTTGGCTGAAGCGATTTAAATTTTGTCCACGAAAACGAGTCCCGCTAGAGTTGCAAATGCCCTAATTCGTTGAAGTGATCGAAAACAACGACCTTGGTGGGGAATCCAACCAGAGACATGGTCAAAACAAGCCACCAGGCTCAGATGTCAGCGAGCACCATATGAGCTGGGGAAGGAATCGTGGCTATTATACAGGTACAACCTGTTGATTTAGGGATTTACAAATTTAAATACACTGAACCAAACTTGAGTAATTGTAGTAGATTTCCACCACCCTATTGATAAACCACTAACCTGGAGGAGTCAAATACAATGAATTATAACTGTTATTGGAATCGACACCGATATGTTGATGATGTTGGGAGGCATGAACACCTTCCCTGCTTCCAGGTCAACAACCTACATCTGATACATAAACCATAAACCCTACACTGGCTCACTTTTCACCAAAAATCCTGGCAACCCACTCAAGAGTCCCAGGTAATTAGGATGGTGGCCGATGGAATTCAGGCCACTTCAAAATATAATAGGGAACATTTTCATCTTCCAGTGCTCTCCCGGTGAATCGAACACGATCTTGGTTGCGTTTCTCTGTGTGCTCTACTTTTCTTGGATAGACCAAAACTGGGCATCAAACTAACGGGACTGGATATTTTGAAAAAAATTGAAACGGAAGATGGAGGGAACGAGCAGCAACATTAAAGCATTCATATCGCGTAAGTCAACTGGCTCAAAAGTCAAGAAGCCTAACAGATGGCTTCGTTGGCATTGACTTTACAAACTAACGGTAATGCCGTTTGAGCGAGTACAGTCTCTGTCGGCCGGATTATGTAGTGGTCGGGATAAGAGATTGGTCGTTGTCGGAGTACGAGATTGGCGGTATTCGGAAAAGGTCCCTTTCGTTTAGGGTTTATCCTACGCCTTATTAGTCCCTGCCGGAAGGCCAAGGGCAGGGACTATAGCGATGAGTTCATCGCATTAGTTGAAGGTTGACTTCAAATTTTTGAAAAAATTCTATGTTTAAGTTAGGAACTTTATATACATAATTTTTTTAATAAAAAATTTATGAATTTGTTACAATTTGATTGGCTGGGAAGTTTGAAGTCTTATTGCCGAATTCACTTCTTCCCATGCCAATTCTTACTGCTTTCATAAATGCTTTCACTATAGTTTAATAAATGCCATAAATGCTCCGTGATATTGAAATATGGGCAGGTTGACCATGGAACCGTGGTTTCCAAACGCCCAGAACCAGTGGCATGCAGGCTAGTTTTGTGGGTTCTGGGCTGAGCCCTGTTCTGAAGACCACAGTGCGATAGCGAGGCGAGAATGCATTCCCAGTAGCGGAGAACAGGTCATGGTGATCTCTCTACTGTGTCAATGTCGGTTGAGAATGGTTTGATTACTTGCAAGTGCTCTTCACCACCTACTAAGCGGAAGCGTCGCGGTACGCAAATTCCTCCGGTTGCCGAGGGCCTAAATGCGTTTGTTCTCCAGCGATGAAAGCGTGGAGTTCAATATGGAGGGTTTTTTTTCATTATGCGGTTTCAAGCAAAAAGGGTTGGAGAGAATTCATGGAGGACACCCACAAGGCTATTGTTAATGTTCTGGGTGATTCCAAACAAGCGTTCTTTGATGGTCATAGCGATTGAGAAAGCTTCAAATTTCGGCTGCGAGAAAATATTGGGCCAGAATATTGTGCGGATGCTATACTTTCGGCATGGGGATGAAGCAGAGAGAACATTCTTGAAACGGTATGGTGGGTACTTAACAATCTGAGTTTTGAAGCGGGGAGTTTGGCGGTGAAGTTTGTGCTTTGTGTAGCACTACGATTATGGATAGCAAATGGAGCTCGTTCACCATCTCCTGCAACTAATCCTATTATGGCAACGATTCTGAAAGGGGGGGGCTTCCCACCACTTGGTGCTCATGGGGTATGTTGAGATACAGGTGGATTTTTAAATATTTCTTGATGAGATTGATGATAGTTGTCCATACCAAGAGTAGTTGATTTGAGTGTATTTGAATCATGATGAGTTTTGTCTGATATGTTATTTTAATGTTATTTCCATCCCCCCTTTCAACCGGCACCTACACCTTTTATTTACTCTTGCCTTAGCAGGATGGATGGCTAATTCCACTCCTGCACCTCATCCTACAGTCTCTGCGGGGCCAATTGGACTTGGTGTTGCAGCGAATCCATGTCACTTATACACCAACAATTAAAATGGAAGTTCTGTTGATATGGATTATATAGGAAGTCATTGTCTGAAATTATGATTATGGTTTATATAGGAAGTGATGTCATTCACATGTTGGCATCTTTAGCTTTTATATGGTTAAGTAATCCCCTTTTGATTTGTTGTTGTAGCTGCTTTGTTGAAGCGCCCTAGGACCACTCCTAATGCTCCCTTAGGGGATTATCAGTCAGTTGATTCTGATCACATTCTAAAACGAGCAAGGACAATTGGGCAATCTGGTGATGAGGTATTTTGAGTTTACCTTCTCCATATAGTTCATTTTCAGTGTCAAATATCAATTAATGTAATTTTATGGTTAGTTAATAATGAAAAAGTTCAACGGGGTAAAATACTCCATGCCAGTATCAATGTTGTTGTTTGTAAGAGAAACATTATTGTTTAAGGATTAGGTGCTTTAACTATAACTGATTTGCAGGTTAGCTATCCTGGTCCAAATATTCCATAGGGCTTATATTCACAAGATGACCTTCCCAAGACTGTTCAACGAACTTTACATCAGGGATCTCTAGTCATGAGCATGGATTTTCATCCTTTGCAGTAGACCATACTCTTAGGTATGGCTTTGTCGTGTGATAATGTTTATTTTTACGTTTAGATCAATTCATATGCTTAGGAATGCATATTTTGTCTTTAGAAGGAATGAGTGCCACTATTTTTAGCATATGAAAAAGTAGAGAATTTTTATGCTGCTAATATGCATTCATTGTTACTGTGGTCTAGTTGGTACACATGTGGGTGAAATTGGTGTATGGGAAGTAGGTTCCCAGGAAAGACTAGCTCACAGAAATTTCAAGGTTTGGGATCTTGGATCTTGTTCAGCTCCCATGCAGGTAACAGATATGACCTTTACACCTCTATAGTCGCAAGGAAAATTCTATCACTGTTCCTGGACTTAACTAATTGTATATTATAAACCCTTATTATGTTTCTCTTGATGTATCTTATGTGGATTTAGGATGGAAATGCTTTAGGTATCTACTCTGACTGGTCTTTACTTGTCCATTTGACTGTTGTTGGTCATTTTTGGATATATTTCATTAGTATACTTTGTGTCTTTCTTATTCATACTTTGTAATGAATTTTCATAGTAATCTGATTGTCCCATTTTCTGGACAACAGGAAGCAGTTCTCAAGGATCCTGTTGTAGCGGTCAATCGTGTTGTGTGGAGTCCACATGGTTCTTTGTTTGAATTGTCATTATCCTAGAGGAAGATTTTGGTTCTGGCGATGTGGAGTTGTCTATATATTCCTCTTAGTAATAGGATGAATAGACACATGGTGAAAATCGGTATGTTTTGTGTGTTTTGTAGCATGTTCGTGAAGAAATGAACTCCCATTTTATAACATTCTCGAAATCGTTAGTTACCTTCAGTTTCTATCACATGTGATTTCACCTTCGGAGTTTCATTGCATGAAGAAGGGTATTAGCTCGGTAAAAAGGGAAAGTGTGAGTAAGGGTAATGGGTAACGGCGATGATTTTGATACAGAATGTTGGTCAAGGAAGGGAAGAGTAAATAAGCATTTACACCTGGGATTGCTAGCGATCACTACATGCTTTAAACGCCATTTGTATCCATTGCATTTCTTTTCTTTTTGGTCTTTAAACAAGCAGGGAAAAGCGTGCGTTGGACACAATGGATCGACTTGTCCAATATCCTTTTAAATATAGTGTACTGCCATTAACCTAATCTGCCTATTCTCAATACTTACCGCTCTAACCTAATCTGCCGGTAAGTAGAAAAGCCCCGTCTATGACAATTTCAAGAAATACAGAAGTACAATTAAAACAACATAGTTTATTTGAATAGAATCATTCCCACTTCAATAAAAAAAATCAATGCAGGATAGTTTCTAAAATAATTCCTACTTACCTGAAAAGATTTCAAATTGCATTCAGTATGCGTATGAACACCCATTTGCATAGGATTATTGATATCGATATCTTCAGTCACCATTCAATCTCTTCCTGCCAAGCCTGGGCTTTTCTGTTAGCCAATTTCCTATAGCCTGCGTATTATAGACTTACTCAGCCTTGAGAGGCACTTTACTAAAGAAGATCTTGGACCTTACTCAACGCAGAGAGCACTTTACTAAAGAAGATCTTGGACGATCGAAAGGCATTGTGTTGTGAGTTAGTTAATAATAACTTGTTTATGATACATAGCAGCAGGGTAATGTTATGTATGATAGTAGCCTACATGTTGCCAGGAATGGCCCGTCCCGACTATGAAGATTCATGGGGTAAATTAATGGCTCTAGGACCGACTATGTTCTTCCACATTTTGTTTGAGTTGTTCACCGTACATCATTGTTTGGTTGACTCTGGCTTATCTATCACCACCCTATAACTTCAATGCAGCCCCTGCGCCAAGGAGGTTACCCAATATTCTTTCATAGTCTCTAGTTTGATCATATCATACTCGTTAGCATGGCTTCTTCTCCTCCTCGGTTGTGCACTAATAGCCAATAAAATTATCCGGGATATCATTGCTCAAAAAAACTCCCATAATTCTTGCAAATCGATGTAATGCTTCAGAGAACTCCTCTCAGGCAATAGAAGATCAGGTATGTGTGGATGCCGCGGTGTTATTAAAAAATAAAGTAGGTTTGAAGTTCTTGTGGAAACCAGATCTTGGCCTGGGCTTTTTCTTTTAGCCAATTTCTGTTGAGTAAGTTAATAACCTGCGTTGAGCAATGCAGTAACTAATGACAGGCATGCCACCTTTGTACGAGCGAGCACATCGGCGTTTAATGGCAAGCATGCCACCTTATGTTAGCTGTGCCAGCCCTAAGATGAATGGGGAGTTGTTTCGTTTTGTTGGTTTGAGTTTAGGCACGCCACCTTTCTACTAGCCAACACGCCATCTGTTATACACGCCATCTGTTATACCTTGTGATCTTTTATACTATGAATGACCGTGCTATTTTGTAGATCGCTTAGGCCATTTTAAACCTGTTTATTTTCACTGGGATTTTAAAGGGCTTTGACTCTTGTAAATTTTTGGAGTAGAAACAAATTGAAATTTGGGAGCGTATCTTGCTATTGCGAAATCCTCATAGATGTTGTTAGAAACTATTATAATGTGGCACTATTGCAACTTCTTTGGCTATATGACACTTTATGCCATTTTTACACTGTTTCTATTATACTAGTAAAACAATACGGCCTTTTTGGGAAAAAAAAACTACTCAGTTTTAAATTATGGGATTGTATCTGTTTGCAATTTCCCAAAAAGTATGGAAACAAGTCTCTCCAATTTTTATAGTTTTAATTGATTACATAACCAGTGTTAACTCAGTCTTAGATTATGAGTTTATATATATGTTTGCAATTTTCATAAAGGCATTGAAATAAGTCTTAACAACTTTTATAATTGCTTGCTTGTATTTTCTGGATAATTGTGTAAGCAGTTTCGAGATGTTGAAAAAACTGCTCAGTTTTTATATAGAAAATATGAACAACATGACTAATATGACTAAACTTACTAAAATGTGGAAATCTACATACTCCCAACTTTTATAATTTTAACTGATTACTTAATAAGTGTTATTGAATGAAATGCTTCTGTAATTTCTGCAATAGGATGGATTCTCTTATCCTGGCCATTTGTGTAAGGCGGTTGTGAGACTTGTGGTCTCGTATGACACATTTGACAATTCGTTATACTTTTTCTGTGAAATTTCTTCCCATTTTACATGAAAATGTTATGATTTTGAGTTATATAATATTTCCTTCACATAGAACTTCTAGCACGAATGATAACGTTGATTAAATGATTGACATTTCTCTTCTAGCAGGCAGAACTGTGCTCCTAAACAACAACATCGGGATGCTTTAGTGAGATGGTGAGATACATTGTATGCTAGCTCTTTTTTCTAGTTTGTTGGGGCAATCCTTTATTATGATTTTCTTCCCTTCAACCTTGAATGGTAGGAGAGATACACACTTAGTGGTGGAAGCCTTATTTTCTGCAATAGATCCAGTGGTCACAGAGGTGCATTCTCTTCCATGACATAGGTAGATCCAGTGGCCACTGAGGTGCATTCTCTTCCATGACATAGGTAGATCCAGTGGCCACTGAGGTGCACTCTCTTCCATGACATACTTCCAGGACTATGCCACTTTTTGCTCCTCAGGGTTCATTTTTTATTTCAATCCTTTCACCAGCACTATTTTATTAGCTAGTAGCAATAAGACTAGATAAATCTCTACCTTAACTAGATCCAGTAGAATTTGCTCTTTGTGCACACACCTAGATTGAAGAAGAGTGCACATCTTAGAATTTGCTGACAAAGAGTACACAACTTAGAATCTTTATACAAGTGAAAATTTGGTTGAAATCCATTTTGTTTATTTTATAATTAGAAGTAAAGTTTCATTTTTTATTTACCATTTTATGATGAAATGCTTGTTTTGGGAAACCCTTTAGGTACTTTCACATTTTGAAAGAAGGAATGACATAAATTGGTTGATTGTTTGACCAGTTTGCAGCCACCACCCGAATATGCATTGAGTTTTCTTCACCAGTTTCAGAGACCACAACGCCAAGGCCATCAATTTTATTTGAGATGCTATGGATCGAGAGAGCACTCAAACTTATCTACAGTAGCCATCATGCATCAAAAATCTATATAGAAGATGCATCACAAGCACAATGGACATAGCTCAGATTTGCAGAAATTTGATGGCCGATGCCTCGGTGAACCACAGTGTAGTGGTTTTAAGATTTATATTTTTGTTGTTTGGGCTAACCTATTTTATTGGCCTTCAAAAAATCGATCGATTAAACTTCCAATTACCCAAATTGCAGGCACTATGTGGATTGCAAGGGCTCATATTATTAGGGCAGTGATGGGTTCCATAGTGCTATTATTGGCATGGCCTATGGCTCAATTATGATAGATAGTTGGACTTGGGATTTCTCAATTGGGATAGATAGTTGGACTTGGGATTTGTCAATTGGGATAGATAATTGGATCTGCGGTTTTGATTGGTTTCTCTTTTTATAATATATATATGTCGACATTATCTTGTCTGCTATAGATGTTTTGATGCTCTTAATGGAAACCTGTCTGCTATAGATGTTTTGATGCTCTTAGTGGAAAGAAAAATTACAGTTAATGGACAGATGTTTTGTTGTTGACTGCTACATATGTTTTGATGCTCTTAATGGAAAGAGAAATTACAGTTTATGGACAGATGTTTTGATGTTCTTAATGGAAAGAAAAATTACTCTTAATGCAAAGAGAAATTACAATTGAGTGGCTGCAGGGAAATGATGCTCTTAATGGAAAGAAAAATTACAATTGAGTGGATGCAATGAAAGCAAATTTAGGTATTTCTATGTTTTTAATCACGTAAAAGCTTCAGTTTTCGAGAGCTTTTTTAGATTATGAAACAACAAAAAATCACGGAACTTCCAAAACATGCTTTTTGAACAACGGAATCAAAAATGAGCTTAGTTGGCACTAATTGCCACATACTGGAACCAGTTAGGATGCCATGGATTCATTTTATGGTATACAAACACATCATATTTATTACATAAAGAATCAAAGAGCAAATCAAACTCATATACAGAACAGAGTTCTTAACATATATCTTGTTTTTCTTTTCTCACGATCCTTTATATATATTCATATTTTGAGAGCCAATAAATTAATTTAGGTAAAATATACATTATTTGCAATACATTTGCCAACCTTGTAATCAACATTGCTAGGTTTTATAGAGAAACATTCTTTTTGTTTTATTATTTTAAAAATAAACTTTTGTTTGAATTCTCATTATTTGAATTATAAAATGATAATTAAAGAATTATTATCAAAATCTTAAACACATACCAAATACAAAATAATTATATAATCTTAAACACATACCAAATAAAAAAAGAAGTAATTATATAAATGGAAGTCAAATATTTTTATTTTATATTTAATATTAACAAAATAATATTTAGACTAATAAAAAACTATAATAGATTAGACAAAATAATATTTACACTAATAAAAAACTATATTTGTTTTTAAATGGTTATGGAGAATAATAGATTAGACAAAAGAGC
>SNQJ01S0208200.1:0-16196 GCA_010110895.2 Picea sitchensis
ACTTTGCCACTACTGAATCCTCCTCCTCATGGTGCCTTCTGCCTATTAAATCAAATAATCTTGTGTAATATGATGGCACCATGCACTTTCTCAGCCACCATTTAAAGAGACTATTTGTGCTCATGGAATTTTTGGTGAAAATATCTTTCCAGCGGGTGAAAATACGTTTTTTCTCAACCAAAGGGAGGGTTTCCGCTACACCAATAATTCCCATTTCCAATGCACTTTGAAATGCCCTTAATTTCTGCTCCGTCTTCAATGCACTTTGAAATTCCCTTAATTTCTGCTCGTAAACATAATGACCTTTAATACTTTTCATGAGCTTGAGCATTATATCAGCCCAATTGGTAAGAAAATCGACACAGAATGACATTGAAGTAATTATCTCTCCATTTCCCATAGCCTTCAAAACCTGATCAATTAAAATAGTAAGAATGTTACATGCACAATAGTGATATTGTGGCGCTTGAGCAGCTATAACCTTACGAAGATCAACATCTTCACAGAACTCTTTGACCCCTGTTTCGAACAATTTTGCATCACAACTTTGAATGACGCCCACTAGCCAAGACAAGGTAGAACAAGTCGTCGTGAAAGCCTTTTTATCAGATTTAATACCTTTCATGTTGGCATTATAACAAGCCAATTTAATAGCCCACGGGGTTTGGTTTAGTGGCCAGTTAACGTACGGTTAAGGCGTTTGTGCTGTTACGTAGGTCGGGATTCGAAATTTCAATTTCTCTCAAGGCGTGCTTGCGGGTTGTGCGATTCTCCCTAGAAGTTATAAGGTATCCATACTGCAACAGTCGTTGCCTATTCCCCTAGTCATAAAAAAAAAACGTATTTGAGTTAAAGTAGTCAACCATATGTTGTTCCACAGTGCTGCGGTATTCTGATCCATCGAAAGTCATAGACAAAATTTCTTATAGAGACTCCTTCACCATCTTTATATGGTCGCAATCTGACTTGCTTTGGCTCATACCAAGTCTGGTAGGTAAATCAGGCAATATATTTATGTGCAAAGATGACAACAGAACGCGAAGCTTGGCTTCTTGCTCAGGACTCCAACGAACAACATCTAAATATCGCATACACGACTCCATACAATCACTAAACATCACTTCAGAAGCAACTGGTAAAATGACCAATACTTCATCCACATTGGAGAAATTAAAGCGTTCATCTGTATCATAAGAATACATGAACTGAATACATTTGATGTAATTCTCAGGATGGTAAGAACATGTTACCTTGATTTCAAAAGGACGCTTATCCGAAGACCAACGTTGGGAAAGCTTGGTTTCAAAAAACTCAGCCTTCTTCAACACTTGAGAATGAAGTACAAGAGGATTTCCAGTATACTCCACTCCAGTTGAATCAGTTAAATGTAATCTTACGTCGGTTGTATTCTCATATCCAAACCCTACTGGCTAGCTAGACATTGCTTCTTGGGAATGCAATGAGACCCTGGACTCAATATCTTTGCAAAGGATTTTGCAGCAATGGAGGATATTACAATCTTTCTGTTCTATATTTTATGTGACCGCAATTCCAATTCTTAAACACCGTCCAAGAACCTCTCTGTCAGTGTTTCATTTATTCGATGTGATAATCTAATCACCAATGAAACTGCACGTTGATTGGACATCACTATCATAGGGTCAATTGGAGTAAGCTAACTAGGAGTAATCTTCCCTCTTTTCAGTCAAAAAAKTCATAAAAAAGTCCTGAATCCGGCCAAATTTCTAGGGGTAGCTTGAGTTTGGCATGGATCAAAGTTCCATACATCTCATAACCTTAACTCAAGGGTTTTGCCCCATTTTTACATATTTTCGAATCGCTGAAAAATTTCAGTAAAAAGGAAGTTTTTGTCCTTTTATGGGTGAATGTTGGACGATTTGATGAGAGAAGTTTTTTAATGGTTGAATGTTGAAAGATTTGGTGAAAGAGGTTTTTGTGTTGTGTAAAGACTAACATAAATCATAAATTAAAGATAATAATGTGGAAAGGCCTCATGGTGTGAAAACAATACTTGAACTAAGGTTAAATGGTGGTGTGTGATAAGGTGATGATAAGGTGTTATGATTATATGTTTTTCATGGTGAAGTTATATATCACATTATAAAGAGGTAAAGTTATATATTGTGATTTGGGTTATCTAGAATTTGAAGCATCGATTATTACAAAGTTAGTTTTTTGGGGGGTGTTCTAGAGTATTGGTTATTACTAGCCATTTTAGTGCTTTAAAAAAAAAGGGCAAATATCATGGCAGATTCATATATAAATGAATCAAATAAGTTAGATGGAGAAAATTATGTCAATTGGAAGTTTAAGTTGCAGACGTTGATGGAAGGATACAATGTTTGGTTGATCGCTTGTGGAGACGAAGCAAAACCAGTAGCCCCAACAACCTCAGTTCAAGATTGGGAGCGACGAGAGACTAAAACGAAGGTGCTCTTGAGGATGTCTGTCAAGAACAATATCATCCCACACATTAGGGAATGCAAAACATCCCATGAAACTTGGGAGACACTTAAAGGTTTGTATGAGACAACGAATACAAACCGTGTATTATTTTTGAAGAGAAAGCTTCTTTCAAATAAGATGGAGGAGAATGAAAATATCAGTAACTTTCTTTCTAGAATCAAAGATTTCAAATATAAGCTAGGAGATATTGGTGAAAAGATTTCTAGTACTGACCTGGTCACTGTCACATTAAATGGCATGTTAGATGAATATCAAATGTTCATTACTGGTCTTGCAGCTAGGGAAAAGGCCCATACTTTTGATGAATTAACAGGTATTCTTCTGCAAGAGGAGGAGTGCAGAAAGAATCTCAATGGTAGATCTCACAATTCATATCTGGCATTGGTGGCGAAAGGGAAACATCCCTACAAAGGAAAGCCATGGAGGAGAAATAAAGAAGGTAGGCCACATACAAAACCAGATAATGGCAGGGCACCACCAAGCACAAACACAAATGTGAAGAAGAATGAAGGATGCTACTACTGTGGTAAGTTTGGACATTATGCTAAAGATTGTAGGAGGAGGAAGTTTAATGAGTTCAAATATAACAAGCATTCAAGAAATTTTGTTGATAAAGGTGCCAGAGTATGTGATGATTTCAAAACTCTCAAGTTGTTTGTTTCTGATGCTGTTTTATCAATAGACATTGATGATGCTAATGCCTGGTTTATTGATTCTGGTGCTTCAATTCATATGTCATGTAATAGGAATTGGTTTGATACATATAATGAAAACATTAATGATGTTCATAAGATCTATCTAGGAGATGATAGGTCACATGAAATTAAAGGGTATGGAGATGTATCTGTGAGTTTACCTACTGGTGAGGTGAAACAAATCCATAATGTAATGTATGTTCCAGGCATAAATCCATAAATCCACCATTGCAGATCAAGATCTAAAAGTTGAATTTGTTAAGTCACAGTGTGTGGTGAAGGACATAGAGGATCACTACAAAATCATTGCAAGAGGATCAAGAGTTGGAGGACTATATAAGCTTGATGTTACAAGGAGGGATCATCAAGCGTTGGCATCCACAACTATGTCAATGGAAGAGTTATGGCATCAAAGTTATGGACACCTAAACCATAATGATCTTATGATGCTTCAGAAGAAAGAAATGGTAGAAGGTCTTCCAATGTTTAAGAGTGAACATGTTGAATGTGAAGGATGTGCATTAGGAAAACAACATAGAGAAGAGTTTCCTATGCATATAGATAAAAGAAAGCGAGAAATTCTTGAACTAGTGCATACTGATGTTTGTGGACCCATGCAAACTAGATCTCTTGGAGGAGCATATTATTTCCTTATCCTTATTGATGATAGAACTAGATACACTTGGGTCTATTTCATGAGAAAGAAAAGTGATTTCTTTGAATATTTTAAGGAATTCAAGAAAATGGTTGAAAAACAAATAGGAAAGAGCATCAAGATTCTCAGGTCAGATCAAGGAGGGGAGTATACATCAGGGGCATTCATAAGGTATTGCAAAAATAATGGGATTCAACAACAGTTTACAGTGTCACATACTCCTCAACAAAATGGAGTAGCAGAAAGGAAAAATAGAACCTTGGTTGAATGTGCTCGCAGTATGATAAAAGGTAAAAATATTTCTAATGGTTTTTGGGCTGAAGCAATTAGTACTTCTGTATATCTAAAGAATATGAGTCCTACAAAACTTTTAGAGAACAAAACACCTTTTGAAGCTTTTTATGGATATAAACCAGAAGTGAGTCACTTGAGAATATTTGGGAGTAAAGCATTTGCTCACATTCCAAAAGAAGATAGAAGAAAGCTTCATGCAAAGGTAATCAAATGCATATTTATTGGTTATTGTACAAAATATAAAGCCTATAAGATGTTTGATCCTAACAATCATAAGGTGTTTGCAAGTAGAGATGTGTTGTTTCATGAAAATGCAGATGAAGTACGAAAAGCATATGTTTATGATGTGTGGAATCTACCTAAAGAAAATGAGGAAAATGCTAAAGAAGAAGAAGAAAAATTCCAAGGAGAAGCTCCAAGCAACCTAGATTCTACAAGTAGCTAGAGCATGCCTACAAAAGGTGAAGGAACTCCACAAAGAAGTGAAGAACTAAGGAGGACAACAAGACAATCTAAGACGCCGGTCAGGTATAGAGACTATGCCTTAATAACTCAAGCTATGAATGTGGTAGAACCTTTAAATTATGATCAAGTTAAAGACCACAAAAAATGGATGGATGCCATGAAGGAAGAATATGACTCTATAATTAAAATTGAAATATGGGAATTTACAGAATTGCCTGAGAACAAAACCCCCCTAGGATCAAAATGGTTGTTCAAATATAAATTTAATGTTGATGGTAGTATATATAAATACAAAGCTAGATTGGTTGCCAAAGGTTATTCACAGAAAGAAGGGATAGATTATGAAGACACTTTTGCTCCTGTAGCAAAAATGAACACTATTAGATTAATGATTGCATTGGCTACCAAGTACAATTGGAAGTTGCATCAGTTAGATGTCAAGTCAGCATTTTTGAATGGAGAATTAAAAGAAGAGGTTTATCTTGTTCAACCAGAAGGGTTTGTAAAGAAAGGACAAGAACATCTTGTATGCAAGTTGAAGAAAGCTTTATATGGACTTAAACATGCACCTAGGTCTTGGTATGAGAAAATTGATACATTTTCCTTTCAACAAGGCTTTATAAAAAGTAAAAGTGATCCAAACCTGTATATCAAGAAAGATAGAAATGGTAAAATTGCTTTGATTTCTCTATATGTGGATGATCTTATCATAACAGGAAGTGCTACTGGGTTGATTGAAAAGATCAAATGAAAGTTGTCACAACAATTTGAAATGAAGGATCTTGGACATTTACATTACTGTTTAGGTCTTGAGGTATGGAGAGAAAATGGTAAGACCTTAATCACACAAAACAAATATACAAAGGAGGTATTCATGAGGTTTAATATGAACACATGTAAGCGAGTATCTACTCCATTAAAACAAAATGTTAAGCTCAACAATAATGATGACTTAAAAGAAGTGGATGGTACTTGTATCAACAATTAGTGGGAAGTCTAAATTATCTCACCACAACCAGGCTAGATATTGCATATTCAGTTAGCATTCTTAGCCAATTTATGGCTAAGCCTCATGAGAATCACTGGAAAGTTGCAAAGAGAGTCCTCTGATATTTGAAAGGGACTAATGATTTTGGTATTGAGTATACTAATGATTTTGATGTTGAGTTGACAGGTTTCTCAGACTTTGATTGGGCAGGAGATCCAGATGACAGGAAGTCTACTACAGGATATGCATTCAATATTGGATCAGGGATTGTGTCCTAGAGCAGTAAGAAACAACCAACTGTTTCTTTGTCATCCATTGAAGCAGAGTACAAAGCATTATGCACTGCCACCTGTGAAGCAATTTGGCTAAGGAGGATACTTGAAGATATTGGAGAAAAGAAAAAAGTACCAACAATCATCCAATGTGACAACCAAAGTTCCATCAAACTGGCAAACAACCCAGTGTATCATGCTAGGTCAAAGCATATTGAGACACACTATCATTTTGTAAGAGAAAAAATACAGTCAAATGAAATTGATGTATTGTATTGCAACACAAATGATAACGCTGCAGATATATTTACAAAGCCTCTTGGGAAGGCTAAGTTTGTAATATGTAGAGATAATATAGGTGTTGTAAAGGTTGTTTAATTAAGGGGGAGTGTTAGAAATTAATTAAACAACCAGGCCGGTAGTTGATAGAGATAAGCCTTAAATAAATGCATCGACTACACCGACTTCGGTAAACTCTTGAAAGAACTAGAAACGTCTGGAAGAAGCAATTCTATCCATTGATCTCGAAAATAATCAACGGTGGAGCTTATCCCACCACTGTATAAATACTCATGCCTGTAATGCAATAGACAAGTCGATTATCTGTTCTTCGTGTCTCTGTTGGCTATGTCTGTGTGAGTTCTCTGATACCAGATGCTCAGAAAATCGACCAGACTTCTAGATCGATCAAAAATTTAAAACTGCATCGTTAAAAAACATGCCGAAAAAATAACTTGAAAGAGAAGATTTCTCCCTAGTTATCCCACTCCAGATCATATTGCTTTGTTTGCCTCTCTTTAATCGTTATCAAATTTCAAGTCACTAGTTTAAAGACTCTGTGTTTACAAGAAATTATTATATGTGAATGGCTTTACTTTATGTCACTGGTTTAACGAATCCATGTTAACAAGGAAATACTACGTGAGTTGTTTTAAGAAGAAGTCTCATGTTTATTTCAACTTATACGGAGGATATATTAAAGTAAAAGTAAACGAATCACTTTAAAATCTTAAAAAGTAAATTCAATCAATTTATACGAATATATTAAATTAAAGTAAAAGTAAACGAATCACATAATCGAGTTATACGAATATATTAAAGTAAAATTAAACGACTCACTTATATGCCAATTCAATCAAGTTATTTGAAATCATTAAAAAAAAAAAAAAATCAATCAAGTTATTAAAAAAAAAATTTCAATCAAGTTATTAAAAAAAAAAATCAATTATTATTTAATTTTTGATATGGCTTAAAAATAGTCTTTTTTTAACCAACTTTTGAGATTTGAATCCATCATCAAAACCCATCATCATCAAAGCAATCGCTCAATCTAAGATTGGGATGAGGGATATAGATGACAAACGCATGAATAAATATGAGTTGGCTAAAATTTTTGGGATGAGGGATATAGATGACCAACGTGTGAATAAATATGAGTTGATGGGATGAGGGATAGAGATGACCAAAGAAGGAATAAAATCGAGACGATGGGTTGAACCTTAGTGACACCTCGAGACCGATCTTAAACCAGATAAAAAGGCATCATCATATAACTTGATCTGTAGCCTATAATACATGCATCCAAACAAGTTATAAGTCAGGTTTAAACCATATCTAGATCTCCTCTCTACTATATTTAACAATTTATTTTTTTAATGTTAATGAGCAAGACCATATCCAAATCCATGTCGATCTGCAAAGTATGAAGTGTGTGGCCTGATACTACGTGTTTAATTGGCACGGTGTGTGAAAGATTTAAAATAGGAAATGTTATTAATACTATATGTTTACATGCTCAAAAGCTGCACAAAACACATAAATTAGCGAAAGTTTGGTGGCGAAAACTTAGAAAAACATTGAACAAAGAAGAATAGATGAATAATGATATACCCTGACCAGAACAATATTGTTATGTACATCTATTGCAGTGTAAGTAGTAATTGTTATAAGGGAGCTAGAGACAAAGGCAAGGGTGGAAATAGTTTGAGTCAATTGCTTACTTGATTGATAGCCAAAATTACCATCTCGACCTTTGTGAGGAGATGACTCGTCTTCCTTTCCTTCTTTCCTTACCTAGTTATACAGAGATTGACCTTTGTTCCAAAGAGAATGCCTTTATGCCTGCTATAAGGAGACTAGCCTTCCAAGGAAGACTCACTGACCTTTTTTTTTTTCCTGATTATACCTTCGAGAGACTAGAGAGTGGCCTTCCTTGTTGGGACTATAAACGCTAATTGGCCTTCCCTACCCTACCATAATGCAAACACTTAAAATGATCACCACTACAACGATTACATGAACAAGAAAGAGAAGATCGAAAACCATGAAAGCTCGCAACTTGTACTCATTTAGATCACGAACCCTTGGCCGACCACGAGGCAGTGGCAACCTTGTGGGGCATGCTAAGAGACACTAGGTCGTGGCAACCTTGTGGGGCATGCTAATATACAGATGCAAGGTACTTTATGGTTACATTATTTATGGTGGCAACCTTGTAGGGGAGTGCATTCGAAAAGGTGGAGGGACACGCAAACACACAAAATGACAATGTGCATATCTTGAGAGAAGATTGAACATGTACACTTAATATAAAACTGGTTAAATGATCTAAACTACATAAGCCACATCATTTCATAAATTTACACTTATTGAGGCCGTCAATTTTTTTACCCTGTTAACACGAGTTTCATAAGTGAATTCCATAAATTTACAAGGACCGAAGAAACCAACAATTTATAATCTATGAGATCAATGACTATATATAGTTCAGTGACTATAAATCTTTTTAACGGACCAGATCAACTTAATTTTAAACGACTATATAAAGTATATAAAGTTTTTTTATATACAATCAAGTGACTATAAATCTTTTTACCACTCAATTATTTACAGAATGATTTTGTCCAACGATTATATGAAGTTTTTTGTCGTGATTATTTACAGTCCAACGCATACATATTAATTTTGTGGAACGGTTGTGTAAAGTTATATTATTTAAAGTTTTTTTTTATATTAAAAGAGATTTCGAATAATTTGAGGGTTACCAATGTTTGTTTTCTTTGTTCAAGATTGTTCACCAGGCTAGTCATTGAAAATAAAATCCTTACTTGGGACATACTGCAGCTGAAAGGTTGGGAAGGCCCTAGTATTTACCAACTGTGCTCAAGTGATTCAGAAACACTGTTGCATCTTTTTGTTAAGTGTTCCTTCACAAGACAAGTCTGGGATAGGATAAATAGTGAACAAAAGTTAAATTTTGATTGGGAAGGGAACTCTTTAACTGGAAAGTATTTGAAATAGGGATCCCTTTTGTAAGCGCAGTAGTATATAAAACACTCGGAATTGTTGCAAAGTCGACAACTCCAACAAAAGTGGTGATCCCCAAAAAAATCAAAATCCACTTACAAGGAGGCACTTATGTAGGTTGGTTTTTTGGTGACTCCAAATTCATAAGTTAAATCGTAGAGGAAAACTGCAGGTTATTTCTCTTTTGGGTTGGAAGGATAGAATCATAGAGCTCCAAACCTTCTTCAAACCTTCTTCAAACCTTCTTCAGGGAGATCAACTTCACACATATCTATCGGGATCACAACAAGGATGTTGACTTACTCTCCAAGATGTCTCTCCAGAAGCAAGAAGGAAAAATAGCATACAACCATTGGGTTGATGGACATGAGGGCCCCACTCTCTTTCTTAATCTCTTTTAACATTTAATCCATCTTATAGTGTTTAATTTCTACATAAACAGCGAAAATTGTATGTAACTGGCTCAATTTTTTGCCACATGAACAAATTATATATTAACATAATGAACAATTTTTCTGTTGGAAAAAAGAAACAGTATTAGCAAATATATGCCAACCTATACAACAGGTTTACACAGTGTTCCTTCTAGAGTCTATGAGGGCCAGGGCCAGGGCCATCCTTCCGCCTAAAATGAGTATATGGAACATGGACAGTAAAAACGTGGAGGCCATGCAAACTTTGACGTGTTTGAATTGTCACAGCAATGGCACATTGCATTCAATTTGGATTTATCAATAATGTTTTATGTTTTAAAACGAGATCTAGTCCCTTGACCTGCCTGGTCAAGGAGGCGGTGGCAACCCTAGCCCATGCTAACAAACATCGTTCTCTCAATAAATTTATATAATTTCCATTACTTACAAATCATATCATAAGAAAGCGGCCATGGAGGAAGAAGTCTGATCATTGTGTTGTAGACCATTATAAATTAATATTTTCTAAATCTTAGTTAAGAACTTGTTTGTTGGGCCGAGATAGGTCATTCTGACTTGAGCATTTTAACATTATTCCAAATTACCATGTTTAAGGCAACGACTTTGAAGCGTCTCTTTTGCCCTTAAAGAAAAGGTATATACTGAATATTTTATTTTTATTATTTAATTTAATTTAATTATGAGACCTTTAAAATCAACATCTGCAACAGCTATTATCCTACACCCATCCAATTCTGAAGGGACTAAGCTACCACGCAGCGTCATTTAAGACATATTCTGTAGTTTAGTCCCATAAACATAAACATGTGAGATACTAATTGGAAAAAAAAATCCATAAACATGTGACTCATTCTTTTTCCATTCTATTAATTCTTTGCTTCCAAGTTCCTGTATCAATTCATTGCTCTAAAAAGAGAAAAATCGAAGCTTTAAAATCTTAGCCTCATTATCCATCCCAAAATACTAGAAAGAAAAGCCACAAGATCATTATAATAACGGGCAGCGATCAGTAAAATATTTCAACGTTATAAAATTTTTGTCTTTTATCCATTCATAGAAAAAAAAAAGAAAAGCAAAGCCATAAGATCTCAAAAATAACTGGCAGAGATCGGGAAAATATTTTTCACAGAGATAGGTTAAATCCCATCCCATAAAAATTACCAAAAAAGACAAACAAATCGAAGATTGCATAAAAGCCAATATGCCATATACTTTGTCACTACTGAATCCTCCTCCGCATGGTGCCTTTTGCCAGTTCAATCAAATAATCTTCTGTAAGATGATGGCATCATGCAGTTTCTTAGCCCACCAGTTAAAGAGACTACTTGTGTTCATGGAATTTTCTGTGAAAATACCTTTCCAAAAACTGTAAATACGGTTTTGCTCAACCAATGGGAGGGTTTCCCCTACATCAATAATTCCTCTCTCCAATGCACTTTGAAATGCCGTAAACTCTTTATGGTAATTACGAATACTCTCTACGAGCCTGACCATTGTATCAGCCCAATTGGTAAGAAAATCGACACGGAATGACATTGGAGTAATTATCACTCCATTTCCCATAACCTTCAAAACCTGGTCAATTAAAATAGTAAGCATGTCACATGCACTGCGGCGATCTTGTAGCACTCGATCAGCTATTACCTTACGAAGATCGGCATCTTCACAAAACTTTTTGACCACTGTTTCGAACAATTTTGCATCACAAAGCTGAATGACTCCCGAAAGCCAAGACAAGTTAGAACAAGCCAATCTGATCACGCTTTCATCAGATTTAGATTTAATAGTTTTCACGTTGGCGTTGAACTGGTTCAAAAGGACATATCTGCACGCATCTTTCACAGCTGGTGACGTATTTGACTTAAAGTAGTCAAACATATGTTGCGCCACAGTGTTGCGATATTCTCCTCCATTGTAAGTCATAGACAACATTTCTTTTAGAGACTCCTTTACCATCTTTAGATGGTCGCAATCTGACTTGCTTTGGCTCATACCAAGTCTGGCAGCTAAATCAGGCAATACATTTATGGGAAAAGATGACAACAGAACAGCATTTTGGCTCCATACGCGAAGCTTGGCTTCTTGCTCAGGAGTCCAGCGAACAGCATCTAAATATCGCATACATGACTCCATACAATCACTAAACATCATTTCAGAAGCAACTGGTAAAATAGCCAAAACTTCATCCACATTGGAGAAATTAAAGCGTTCGTCTGTATCATAAGAATACATGAGCTGAACACATTTGATGTATTTCTCAGGATCGTAAGAACTTGTTACCTTGATTTCAAACGGCCGCATATCCGAAGATCGGCATCGGGAAAGCTTCGTTTCAAAAACTTTAGCCTTTTTCAACACTTGAGAATGAAGTATAAGAGGACTTCCTGTATACTCTACTCCATCTGAATTGATTAAATGTAACCTTACGTCGGCCGTATTCTCGTCTCCAAACCCTCGTGGCTGGTTAGCCATTGCTTCCTGGAAATACAATGAGACTTTGGACTCAGTATCTTTGGAAGGATAATGCAGCAATTCAATGTATTACTATGTTTCCGTTCTAAATTTTCTGTGAACGCAATTCCAATTCTTAAACACCGTCGCACCGTCTCTTTAATCGTTATCAAATGTCAAGTCACTGATTTAAAGAATCTGTGTTGACAAGGAATTATTATGTGTAAGTGGCTTTACTTTATGTCACTGGTTTAAGGAATCCATGTTAACAAGGAAATATTACATGAGTTGTTTCAAGAAGAAGTCTCATGTTTATTTCAACTTATAGGGAGGATATATTGAAGTAAAAGTAAACGAATCACTTTAAAATCTTAAAAAATAAATTCAATCAATTTAGACGAATATATTAAATTAAAGTAAAAGTAAACGAATCCCATAATCAAGTTATACGAATATATTAAAGTGAAAGTAAACGACTCACTTATATTTATTAGAAATCATTAAAAAAAAAATTAATCAATTTATTATTTACTTTTTTATATCAGGTTATTAGAAATCATAAAAAAAATAAAATTAATCAATTTATTATTTATTTTTTATATGGTTTATGTATATTGAGTTTTTTAAAATGTTAGTTAAAATTTTTAATTTATTTTAGTCATACTCACTTTTAACATGGTTGGATTTAAGTATATAAGTTTATATAATTAATTTGAAAATTTATAATAAACATTTCACCCATCATTAAGAACAAATAAAACTAATACATTGAAGTGAAAAAATCTGTTGAAAAAAAAAAATTAAAAATAATATTTAAGAAATAAAAATTTAAAATTACCAGATTAACTATTTTTAATATTTTTTATCTCTTATTTTTATTATGTTGAAAATTTTCATACACAACTTTTATTAAAAAAAATAAAATTTAACAGTGAATCTTTTAAGTTTCTCCTTTAAAATACACTCGATTATATTGATAATTATATAATCAAGATTTTGGAAAATTTCCACATAAAAACGTAAGTGAATCACTTTGAAGTCATAAAGTAATTAATATAATTAAGCAATAATCGATATTGCTTTATTTGACTGAAACATTATGTGTGAGATTTTGAGAATATGTAGTATACGTAATAATGATATGATATATGAACGTTTAGACTAAAGCATTTTTATATGAGTGGTAACCATCTGACTTGCGTGTAAATTGGATTGCGTAAAATCTACACGAATATATAAAAGTAAAAGTAAACGAATCACTTTGACATCATTAAAAGAAAATGAATGAACATTCCAATCTATCACTTGCATGCAAATTTGGGAGTGTATTCATCCGGTCATTTTCCCACCACTCGCTAAAACTGCTAATTTTTTGGTTGGAATTCTGTAATTTTTTTTAAACAATTTGAACATTGCTTAGATAGTAATTTTTAATTCTCAAGAGATTACGAGATCTCAAGATTTTCTAAATTACATTTGAGTAATAAAATTACAATTTTCTTATTATTAAATTATAAATTTTAAATTAGATAAAATAATTAGAATAAAACCATAAAAATAAAAAAACCTATTAGTTTCACATAGTTTCTTTTTTTTCTCGGGGATCTTTTTACGACCAAAAATTCTTAAAAAAAACTTAATTTGAAAAAAGAACTAGATACAAAACAAGCTTAAGTGTGTGAATAGGTAGATCAAATAATGAATATTGAACAAGCTTCAAATGTGTTTAAGTTAGACCAATGTACCCAAGGAGCGTGCACGCTTGGTGGATGTCGCGAAGGGCTCTCCATCCTTCCTCACTCCAAGTTGTTTTCATCCTCATAAACATCTGTTGATCTCCATGGCATCTCTGCCCCATCTCGAGATCTCATCACTGCTCAACAAATATTGTCCCTTACTGTTTCGTTAAGAAAAACTCCCCCTAGGAAGTTTCAATAGTTCATGAAGTGTCGTATCTCGCCAACTTACTATTGTCTCCATACTTCTCTATGTTTTCTCATGCTTCCATCTGTTGGATCACCTTGTGACTTCGACTATTTGGGTAGCTAGTCCAATCGTCGAGCCTTTTCCTTAAGAACTCACATCTTCATGCTCAAACACCCTTTTTTGTCCACAAACATGCCACATTCACAACTCTTCGTCTCCAATCTATCAAGTCGTCCATCATGCATTCCCAATAGACTTCACCAAGGAACCTCCTCAAGGCGCCCTAAAGTCCTCATTACCCATGTAATGTCCCCAACAACCCCAAGATAGGCTACGGCACACAACTTCAACTTCAATAGCGTACCCAGTCTCCCACTGAATCCCGTTACCACCTTACACATGCTCCGAAACAACCAAAATGCAACAATCCCAACATACTGTTCGCGTTCAAATGGTCACCAGGTGAGCAAATAGAGAGCGCTTGCATACCCTGTTGGGTTTGGCAGGGCAGAACAGCTGTGGAGCAGAGGGTTAAAGAAAACAAAACTAACTACAATCTAACTATCAACTGAAAACAAATAACACTGCGAAAATAAACAACAAACATCAAACACAAGACACAGGGTCACCAATGGTTTCAGGCTGGTGTATTAATGAAACCGGAGCACGCTGAAGGAAGAGACCAGAGGTTCCTTCTCCCCCCAACGGAAGGCTCTTTGGGGCCCTCACACAATATGCTTTCCTTACAAATGAGATGAACCGCGCATAGCAGTGAAAGAAATCTCGGTGATGCAGCTGATGGGTTGTTGTTAAAAGATGAGCCCTTAACCATCTGAATAGCATAAAAGTGCTTAGAATTCCTTGCCAAAACAGTGTATCCTCACGGCCTTTTATAGCAGCTCCTCGGGCGGTCACGTAACCTTCTCAAAGTGTGAACAGGGACCCTTTTAGGGTTTATTTAGGTCATTAACCCGCTGATTTTACGGATCCGGCTCTGATTTGAGAGTCAAATCAACTTGGGAGTCGGTCCGTAAGCGGTTGGGAGGCCGACCTATTCAATTAATGCACCGTGTTAGCAGGCGTGTGGGTTTTTATGCTGACAGCCGCGCGTCGAGCGCGCATGCGCGCAAATCATGTTTTTGTCCTGCGCCTGCGCGCGCGCACCGAACTGCTGTAAAGCGCCCTTCAATTTTTGGTTACTTTGCATAGTTTTTGGCCCTTCTGGAGTGCTGTGAAATTAATTCAGTGCCATGAATGACTTCATCGTTGTTTTGATGATGCGGAGTTCTTGTCGCCATGTGCAGACGAAATTTCAGTGATAACAGATGCCCCCTGATGGATGAGGTTAGAAGCATACGTATAGCCGAAATCCATCAATGTTTCTTCTACTGAGAATGTGGTTGTAAGGGAAAGAAAGAGTGGGACCATTTGGAGCGATCCGTTGGAGAGAGAAGGAACCGGTATCTCGACCTTCTGAGAGACGTGCAGAGAAAAAATATACAACTGTGTACAAACGAGGCGGGCATGCCCCATGCTCGTGTGATGTAACTCTGAAAAAAGATGACGGAAGTGTTGGTATAGACAACTGCACCGCCCTCGGGGGCGGTAATGATAAAGGCAGAAGAAAATTCTGCAAAGGAACATACTCTGAATAACAGACAATGATCGTTGTAATAAGAAACGACGATGATGTGGGCGTTGATGGCCCTACCACGTTCAGAGGTCTTTGGCAAATGACCAAAAATAATTGCAACAGTCACAAAGTAAGACCCGCCATAACATGAGAGAGTGTTGGCGTCGAATGTTATGGGGGTCAACGACAGCAGGGAGCAATGGTGTTTCACCCTGTGCCGTCCGAGATCTCTCATTAAAATAGAGAATGAGAATCAAGATACTGTCGCCCTTCTGGAAAAGTGTGCTGATGTCGACAAAAGGGGGACGCGACTCCCAGAAGAGAAAAGGTGCTCCGTGGAATCTACTGAGGTGAGGAAGTGGCAGAGGTACATGAACGAAGTCAAGAAGTGGGATGACTCAAGACTGCCCTTGGTTGGAGGATATATAAGAGGAACAGTGGCCGCAACCGTGTAACAAGGTCGAGTGTCAGGGGGACGACAAGACTGGTGCTAAGTTGTGCCAGAGGTGGGACAAGGTGAACAAACTCAGAGGGTAGAGGTAACTGACCTGTGGGGTACTCTGAAGATATGGACGATGCTGGCAAGGGTA
>SNQJ01S0208202.1:5689-16195 GCA_010110895.2 Picea sitchensis
GTACTTGCTAAAATTTCCAAACTCACACAAAATATATGATTCCTCAATGGGCAATTTACCTTTACTTATATTAGACTTGACCTGTCAACAAAAGTGTCTATTGGCACAACAAGGCTGAGCTCTCTATCTCATAATATAATTAATATTAACTAGATTAATTATCAATTACATTAAGGTGGGGCCAACATGTACCCTTTACATTACAATTAGGGTTACATGCATGTATGACTCTTGATCAATATAGCAAGGGATCTGATACACCCACTAGTGCTCAGCCACTAGGGGCACATCCATAGGGATGTCCATATCTCTGGCTCACCGTATTACACAGAAGAACCACTCTCACCAGTGCTCAGCCACTAGGATCACGTTCACCTGTGCTCGTCCACATGCACGTCCACTCAACAGATCTTCTTTCCCACTGCATTACACATGAGAGTTATCTGGAGTTCATCATCAACTCTCTTCTCAGAGGAGGCTAATGCATCATCTTCATCTCTCTCTCATGACGATGCACACAATGCTTTGGGAATTCACACGTTCACCTTGTGCTCAACCACAGGCACGTCCAACTCTACAGATCTCCTTTTTCACTGCGTTACACAGTAGAATCATCTGGAGTTCTTCTCAACTCTCTATAAGGAGGAGGCCATCTCTACATTCCAACTCTGTCTCAGCTAAGAACCACACACCCCTCTCAGGGGCTCTCTCTCAGGTTTGTGTCCTGAAGAATGTCTCACATAGTTGCAATCATCAATAGCTTACCCTATCAAAAGCATTGGCCATGTCAATTTTGATAATCATCCCTTTTTCTTTATTCTCTTTGCTTGAGTGTATTGCTTCATGCACCATAATTATATTGGCCACTATTTGATGCCTTTGCATGAACTCTCCTTGTTTGCCAAATATTATTTTGGAGAGGATTTGTTTCAACCTACTTGCCATAATATTTGTTATGATATTATAGGAGGAGTTTCATAGAGAAATTGGATGAACCCTGGAGAAGGAGGAAGGGTTAGATTCTTTGGGAATAAGGGCAAGAAAATAAGATTTTTTGTTGCCACTGAGTTTACAGGATTTTTGAACAAACTGCAACATCCTCTTTAAGTCGATTTTGATTATATCCCAACAGAGTTTGTAAAAATGGATAGTGAATCTATTAGGGCCTGAGACTTTGTCAGGAGGCATACTCGAGATTGCATTGATGATTTCATTTTCATAAATTATTTTCATCAACTCAACATTCTCCTCACGAGTGGTTACCGAAGGGGTATGCTCCAACATTGAAGCAGTGGAAGTTGGGTTGACCCCCTCCTGATCCATGTACAAGGACTTGAAACGAGACTTGGCCACCTCTTTTATTACTGAGAAATTGCTCACTTTTGACCCATCATCTAGGGAGATTTCTTTAACATTATTTATGAGCACTTTGGCGTTGGCTTGCTCGTGGAAGAAAGAAGTGTCTCTATCCCCCGATTTCAGCCATAAACTACATGATTTGAGCTGCCACATATCCTCCTTCGATATAAGAACTTTGTGGAGCTTTTGAATATGGTGATTTTTTCTTTTTGATGCTCACTACTTATGTCTTCTTCCTCCATTATTTCCTATAGACTTTCCAATTGAGATATGAGATGGATTTTTTATATTTTTGGGGGAGTATACATGTGCTTCTCCCATTCTTTGAGGGTTGATTTTATAGCTTTCGACTTTTTCTTCCAAATGTATATTGGGGATCCTATGATCCATTTGTTCCATTCAATTGAGATTATCTCCACAACCTTGGGATCTTGGAGCTAAAGAGGATTGAACCTAAATAAGAGTGGCTTAAAATCTAGAAATTCCAAAATTGCAAGGCTACCAGTTTATGATCTGAGGCAGCCAAGGAAAATGATTTTGGAGGAGATTATATTGTCATGCAGAAGGAAATCACTCTACACAGGGAATCGATCAAGCCTTGCTACGAGGTGGCTAGTACCGAGTCTCCTATTAGATCAGGTAAATTTTCCTTTGATTGGTTTTATGTCCAACGTGTCCCATTCTACTATGAGATCCTCCATTTTTTCTGAACTTCCTAAATGGATCTCTTACTAAAATTTCCCCTCTTTTTTCTTTGGTTCTTAGGGTCACATTGAAGTCCCCACTAATGATGTTTTTTCGAGAATGTCCAGTCTTTCAAGGTTAAGAGGGAGGACCAACAATCTTCTTTTTCTGTGTAGGCTATCAACATATAAACATTGAATCTCTTACTTGATTGTTGATGAGTGAAGCTTGATAATATCCAGTGCCGAGCTTGAAATGAGAATTCCAATAGGAGAAGAGGGTCTTTCCGTAGACGCCCCCAGAGGCACCTTTGGAATTGATTATTGTACCCTCACATCTTTTCCACCGAAACTTACTTGTTTTTCAAGGTTTTGAAGCCTCTAACTTTGTTTCCTAGAGGAGGAGGATAGTAGGCTTTTTAGATCTGATCAAGTTTCTCAATGCTTCTACTTTGGATCGACTACCCAAGCCTGTACAATTGCAGGATAATATATTCATTATTTCATCGAGGATTTGTGGTTTCCACCTTATGGTAGAGCACCGACTCCAAGATTTCTAACATTTATAGATCCAACTCCTAAATACTTTTCTACAGTTGATTGAATGGCCAAGATTTTTCCTTGTTATTTGTCTCTTCTCTTTTTTCCTTTGTTGGATTCCTACTTGCTTTCTTCAATAACTTCTCATCCATTTCATCCTCCTCCTTGTCTTCTTCTTCTAATTGTTGATGTTTTTTTTTTCCCTGGGTTAAAATACATGATGAGTACTATTATTTTTCTGGGATATTGTCATTTTCTTCTAATCTATCTAACAGGGTGTCCTCATTAGCTACAGGAGATGATGCTTCCTATATTTTTGGAAATGTAGACAATCTGGGTGGAAATGATGAGGCATGAAAGGAAATTAAAGGAGCTATTATATTGAAGAAAGCGATTGGATCTTCTTCGGATAAAATTTCATACATATTAGCTTTAGATCTTGTGCTTCCTCCCTTAGGGTGGCTTGGGGACTAATGGGCTTGATTTGAGTATTAAATAGGAAGAGTCTCGACTACTTGAGATTACACAGTTGCATGCTTGGATCCAGAGGGGGTCGAGGGAGTTGATTTGGGAAGAAAAGTTGAGGTTGGCTGCTTGGTATTCATTTTTTTTTTTTACATTTTGCCACTGATCTTCTTTTTTCTGAATTCGATTAAGAGGCCTGGAGATTCATTTTGCAATCTTTCGTAAAATGCCCATATTTATGGTAGATTTTGCATTCAAAGGGAAACTGCTCATATTTTAGGGTTTGTACATTCTTCCAATTATCCAAAGTTAGAAGACTTGCTTATGGGAGACCCTCTTTCAAGATCAACCTCCGCATAGATCCTCAAGTGAAATTAGCTCAAGACCCAACTCTCTATACCCTGACCTCGTCGGGGACTTGCTCTGAGAAACGACAAGGAGTACACTGCTATGATACCACTAATCCAGATTATTTTGAGAATGACATGAAGACAAAAATATAACCGATATATAACAAGGAAATACACAGAGATAATGCGAAGAACACAGAAATATAGTGAAAAACAACTTCTATTAATGAACAAGAGAGAAAAACATTGTAGAACACAAACTGGCATAATGGGGTAGCCTATCTTTGAAAAGAAAGAAATGTCGGTTGCGCTTCATTCAGAACAAGCTTTACATCACACTCCATTGCATGCTTAAAGGGCCTCCTTCACCTCAATTATATATGAGAGAGTGAGAGGAAAACAATNCATTTTGCCACTGATCTTCTTTTTTCTGAATTCGATTGAGATGCCTGGAGATTCATTTTGCAATCTTTCGTAAAATGCCCATATTTATGGTAGATTTTGCATTCAAAGGGAAACTGCTCATATTTTAGGGGTTGTACATTCTTCCAATTATCCAAAGTTAGAAGATTTGCTTATGGGAGACCCTCTTTCAAGATCAACCTCCACATAGATCCTCAAGCGAAATTAGCTCGAGACCCAACTCTCTATACCCTGACCTCGTCGGGGACTTGCTCTGAGAAACGACAAGGAGTAGCCTGCTATGATACCACTAATCCAAATTATTTTGAGAATGACATGAAGACAAAAATATAACCGATATATAACAAGGAAATACACAGAGATAATGCGAAGAACACAGAAATATAGTGAAAAACAACTTCTATTAATGAACAAGAGAGAAAAACATTGTAGAACACAAATTGGCATAATGGGGTAGCCTATCTTTGAAAAGAAAGAAATGTCGGTTGCGCTTCATTCAGAACAAGCTTTACATCACACTCCATTGCATGCTTAAAGGGCCTCCTTCACCTCAATTATATATGAGAGAGTGAGAGGAAAACAATTCCCATGATGCATCTGGGATAAATTGGACTAAGTTTATAAAATGCCATAGGCATGTAAAACACTAGGAATTCCCGGGTGGTCACCCATCCCAATACTACTCTAGCTTGAGTGCGCTTAACTGCTAAGTTCTAATGGGATCCGATGAATTAACACTATGCTATAGGCATGTACATAAGACCAGTAGGAAATAATTACACGATGTCTGTAATTAACAAATGAAGATGACATTACATTCCATTCCCCATCAAAAGGGTGAATATCATGGTTTATCAAAACCACAAGCTCAAAATGGTGATTTAGTGGAAAAGGTGGATGGCCATTGAGATCCATCTGGATCATTCCTCCCCCCTTAAGAAACAATGGTCCCCATTGCGTCAAGTTCCCTTTGGAGATGACAAGACTTCTGTTAAATTTGAAGCTAGGTGCGCTGCTTGCCTTGCTGAAGAAGTTGTCCTACTTAGCTTGTTGAAGGTTGTCATGAACCTGTTGCTAGAGGGGTTGGATCCGTTTAACCAATCTAGCTGCATGATCTACCTGAGTGTGGGAGGACTATATCAATGAAGATGCAACATGAAAAGTATGCGGGGTTATGTTATAACCTTTCTTGACTGGGCAGTGTGGAAGCACCCCTGTAGGTGCAACAAGAACATCTTGGTACTCTTCTACAATCTTGTCGATCTGCTTCTGCTGGATAGAAAGGTCTTGGGTTGAGGTTGCAATGGTTGCAGTGTCCTTCTATTCACCTTCTGATTGAACTGTGAAGAGGCTAAACTTTGCATTATGAGATATTACTTTGTGGCATTGTTTTGGTAGGAAAATAGTCAAAACTACCTCTGGTATCTTGTATAGATGACCCCCCAGAGTAACAATGACGCTATAGGGTCGAGACTCATAAACAACATGACACCTCCACATATATGGATGGCCTAATAAAACATCACAAAATTCTAGTAGGGCAACATCACACAATACCTCATCCTTGAAGGGCTTGATGTCATAGGATAGGCGACACTACTGGCTAACACGAAGATCTTGACCTTGGCGAAGCCACCCGATGTTGTATGGTTGAGGGTGTGGTGTTGTTGGCAAATCCAACTGCTTGACAACCTTTGCTGTGATGATGTTCTTTTGGCTTCCACTATCAACAATAAAATGCAATGGGGTCCCCTTTACCCACATTTGTGAATGGAAGAGTCGCTCCTCCTCCTCAAGATCCTCTTCTGGTTGGATTGTTGTAGTTGCAAAAGTAGCAGTGGGTTCTGCATCAATGATTTGTCTCCTTTTATTATTTTTTGAATCAGGGTCCAAGTCTGGGTTTGACTCTTTGTCTCTAAGCTCGACCACCAATGACTGTATTGAGCGACATTCATCAGTGTTGTGCCAAGGGTTGTTGTGGAACTCACACCACTTTCTGGTGTCTTTCTTAGACTTCTTGTTACCCTTCTTTGTCTGCATCTGGGACTAGCTCTCTTGAGGTTGGCCTTCCTTGCTCTGTCCTTCATTATGTGAGTTAGATTTTCCTTTACCATGCTTCTCCCACTTACTTCGCTGCTTGAATTTCTGCTCAATTTTGACTGCATATCGATAAGCAGTTCCCAGTGAGGAGACGTCTAAGAAATCCATCTCTGTTTGGATGTACCTATGCAGACCACTGCGGTACTTCAAAACCAGGTGCCGCTCAGAGTCTTTGATACCCAGCTTTGAGCGCAAGGTATGAAATATGTTGGTGTACTCCGACACCGTCTGGTCTCTGTTCTAACATAGGGTTGTCCATCTCATGTATTGGTCATCATAGTTTCTGACATGATAGAACTCCTCCTTTAGGGCATCTGCAAAGGTCGCCTAAGTGGATTCTCTCCAAAATAGTGTAGATTCATCTGCAGTGTACCTCTCCCAATAACCTTCCCACCAAGATCTGACATGGGGAAGAGCTTTAAGGAGCGCGAAGGTGATATTTTCATTGTTGGAAATTTTTTGGACAAAGTAATAACCTTCTAGCAGATTCAACCATTTGTCTAGATCATCTGCATCTATCTGGCCTTTAAATAAGGAGATATCAAAATTGACTTGTACTTTGAAGGGTGTTGCACTTGCGAAATGGCTTCTTGTCGAAGATGCCTCAGCCGTTGCCATCGATAGACTTCAAAGGATCTGAGCAAAGTTATCCATCATCTCATTCCTTTGTCGCATGAGGGCTTCCTCGAGCAACGTCTTGAAAGGATCTCCTGCTTTGTCATCTCTCTTTTCTTCCGCCATGGGAGGTAGCTTGGGTTGGTGAGAGCAGTTCTCTTCAAGCAAAATTAGCTCGAGACCCAACTCTTTATACCCTGACCTCATCGGGGACCTGCTCTGAGAAACAACAAGGAGCAACCTACTCTGATACCATTGATCTAGATTATTTTGAGAACAACATGAAGACAAAAATATAAGCAATATATAACAAGGAAATACACAGAGATAATGCGGAGAACACATAAATATAGTGAAAACCAACTTCTATTAATGAACAAGAGAGAAAAATACTATAGAACACAAACTGATATAATGGGGTAGCCTATCTATGAAAAGAAAGAGATGGTGGTTGTGCTTCATTCATAACAAGCTTTACATCACATTGCACTGCATGTTTAAAGGGCCTCCTTCACCTCAATTATATATGAGAGAGTGAGAGGAGAACAATTCCCATGATGCATGTGGGATAAATTGGACTAAGTTTATAAAATGCCATAGGCATATAAAAGACTAGGACTTCCCAGGCGATCACCCATCCCAGTACTACTCTAGCCTGAGCGCGCTTAACTACAGAGTTCTAATGGGATCCGATGCATTAAAAATATGTTGTAGGCATGCACATAAGACCAATATGAAATAATTACATGATGTCTGTAATTAACAAATGAAGATGACATTGCATTCCATTCCTCATCAAAAGGGTGAATATCATGGTTTATCAAAGCCACAGGCTCAAAATGGTGATTCAGTGGAAAAGGTGGATGGCCACCGAAATCCATCTGGATCACCCCAAAGTTGAGATGAGAACTTAGAAAGCAAAAACTTTAGGATTTGGAGGGGGCGACCCCTCTAAGGTTAGGATCCACGTTGGGAGTTGAAACCCTATCTCAACAACTAAGCAAACAAGACGTGTGCAACTTTAGTATTTTTTTTCCATAGTAAATGCATTCATTCACCCCACTTTATATTGCAACTTAAGATTAATGCAACTGGCTCATTGCTAAGGTGGAAAAAAAAATTGGCCACTAGTGTAACAGATGGCTCTCCATAGGAGTCCGTTACACACTCATTAAAGCCGCTCTTGAAGGACAACCGATATATTGGATGGCGCTTGTTGCTATACCCACATCGGTCCTGGAAAAGCTAAGAAAAATCGCATACAACTTCCTCTGGTTGGGCAACAAGGAACACCACAAGCTACACCTTTGCAACTAGGAAACGTTGGCAAAACCGAAAATCAAGGGTGATGGGGGTTCAAAAACATTTTCAAGTTTAACAATGCTCTAGCTGCCAACTCCCTCTGGTGAGTTCTAACTTCAAAAGGAATTTGGAGTTGTGTCATCAAGGACAAATACTTACCATACACCTCTGTCGCTTCTTGGCTTTGTAATGGAACCCCTCACACACGAGTTGCATCACAGATTTGGAGGAACTTAGCGAATTCGACACACTAGATCACAAATTGGCTTAACTGGAAGCCGGGCTCTAGCCATTCTATCATAATTGACAAGGACCGCATTATTGGATTCGACCAAGACTCTTTTCTGTCACCACAATTAATCTCTCATTTAAACTCAAAACATATCTGCTTTCTTTTTCAAGCTAGGAATAACACTGTTCATAGGACCCCGACAACAAGCTGGAAAACCAGTCTTGAACTGGATCTACCAACAGGTTTGGATGCGGAGTGGGAAAAGTACTGCCTGGAGCTTACTCGTGCGGGCATTTTGCTACACGATGTGGAGGATCATTTCTTGTGGGACAGAGGGGATAGCTCATGCCTCATCTCAGTAAACTTTTTATACTCGGCCATTGCAAACACAGTCTGGTAGAACAACATCAATGGATGGCGTAAGCATCTCTGGAATTGGAAAATACCACATAAAATTAAGCTCTTCACCTGGCTATCTGTCGAAAACAAAATCCCCACCTGATATAGCCTCCAAAGAAAAGGATGGGCTGACCCCAATATCTGTCAACTATGCTATAGGGATGAAGAAACAATCAATCGTCTCTTTTCACAGTGCAAATTCACTCGCCTTGTCTGGGACATGATTGTACCGGACAACAACATTAACACTGTTTGGAATGAGACCTCCATTTCTGCATGCTTTGAACATTGGACATCCAACGAGCGCAACTATAAGCTTCTCCCACCACTGGTTAATTGGTTTATTTGGCTGGCTAGAAACATTAAAATCTTTGACAATAAGCCACCCTCTATCAACACTCTTGCCTATAAATCTCTTGGATTGTACTAAAGCTGGAAAAACATACACCTAAACATTGTGAAAAAAAAGACATTAGTCAAACCTATTATTGCTGAGGATACTCCTACGGGGTGGTTCGATGGTGCAACACAACTTAGTGGAATTTTGAGTGGCGCAGGTGGACTGATAAGAATCAATAAAAGCTCTATCTATAGATGGACTTTCTGTTGCGGCCCGAGCACCAACACAAGGGCAGAACTATTGGGTGCCTGAGCTACTCTTCATTTGGCATCCAAACTAAATATCGAACACCTTTAATTGATCGGGGACTCAAGAGTTATCATAGACTGGCTGAACCACAAAGGCAAGCTACAAACTATCACACTCTTGGCCTGGAAGGACAGAATAAGATCACTTCAACGCCACTTCAAGAAGCTCATCTTCACTCAAACCTCTCGAGAGTACAACAAGAAAGCTCACCTGCTATCAAAGACAACATTACAAGGGAAAGCAGGTTTGATCACATACAACCATTGGCTGGATGGTCATGAGGGTCCCACACTAGCCACCAAAATATTTTAGGACTGGATTCTCCAATATTTTGTTTTGGCAGTTTTCAGTATATTTACAATTCTCTTCTAGAACACTTGTAGCAACATCTCTTGGTTTATTCCTCAAATTTTGTACTCTTTCTCTTAGACTTGTAGTAATTTTGAAATATCTCTCAAAATATCTTGCTCTTTCCTCCTTCTAATTGGCTAGTAGACCAATTGTAAGTGAAAGATATACCCACCAATGGTATCTTAAGATTAATGGGGTGAGAGTGTGTTAACTTTTCAAAATATAATATCACTTTATAGATAATTTTGATATTTTAACTTGATTTTTATATTCCAACTTAAGATTAATATCTTAATGTGATAACAATATATTAACTTTGACATCTCAAAATATAATGTCACTTTATAGAGTATTTTGATATTCCGACTTAAAATTAATAGAGTGACCGGTGTATTAACCTGGCATCCCAAAATATGATGTCGGAAACATCATACTCCATTTGAAGATGGCTATGCTCACCTTTCTTCCTATATATAGACAGTACATGGAACTCTTCCCCGAGCTAGAGAGTACTTCCGTGATGAGAATCGGAGCCGAACAGCAATTGAAAAGGAAGAGGCCATAGAATTAGTTCGAAGTCTCGCATTTTTTGACCATTCCCCGAGTTTGAGAGTAGTATTTTAGTGATGAGAGTCGGAGCCGAGTAGGAATTGAAAACGAAGAGGAGGCCGTAGAGGAAGACGAAGAAAAATTCCTCGAGCCCGCCCATCGCGACGGATTATATTTATATTATATAACATCAAACACCACTGAAAAAAAATTTGGTCTCTCCAATCTCAATTCATCTATACAATATATAAAAAAACTAATTTCAGAAAAATCTCTGTAGCATCATCAAGTTGGGCTTCAGCTGACGTCCATCAGACTGTTGCAAGGTACATAAATTCTTTGCTGTTTTTTAAGATTAAATCTTAGCCTTAAACACTGCAATATTTTGTCAATTTTCATTAATTATTTGCTTTAGATTTCATTTCCATTGCAATATATTGTCAATCTTAAATTAATTCGCAGAGAAATTTTATTTTCATTGCAATATGT
>SNQJ01S0208203.1:0-16195 GCA_010110895.2 Picea sitchensis
TATATCTAACTACCATAGTGGGACTTATTTAATAATATACTAGACCTAGTCCACCTTACATTGGATGGCCTACACTATTTTGATTATGGGCCCTCTGGGCCCCCCCAACTACCTCTCTAGCTACCTAACATTTTCTCCCATATCGGGTTTCCCACGTCATATCTTTTATTTAATTTTGGATGGTGGGTGAGTATGTATTTATGTTCTCTATTTTTCACATTTCAACTATTTCATACATTTAAGCAGAAAAATAGTATTTAAAGAATCTGAGATCTAAATAAAATTAACCTTCACAATAAATATTTTAGTATTTTTATTAGATCTGTTGTGACGAAATTTCCAATGGAATATCCATAGAAGTTTACATCTCATGTATCAAAGGATACATTACATTCAGAGTGTCCTCTTTAAGACAATGGTATCTTTGCCTATAGATCATACCCATTACTAGAAGGTGTGACACATCTTTGTGATGAGAGTCAATTGACAATTTGAAAACAAGTGTTGAAATTTTAATACACATTTAGAGGGAACAACCCCATGTTCAATTTTCATTGCCTTAGATTTATTAGTGATGTTTCTCTTGGGAATTCTTAATCCAAAATTATATTATATTCTCCTATGAGATCCTACCCACAATATAAATGATTAGCAAAGCATGTTGACTTGGGATTTCATAGAAAACATTAAATATTCAACCATGTCAATTATCATGCCAGTGTCAATAAACTAGCAATTGTTTTGAATGTGCATTTTGAATACCTTAGTTATAAAGTTATGAAGCATGTTTGGTTGTGATCTAATGGTGGGGACAACGTGTTGCTATGAGATGAATAATAGTTAAATATTAATAAACTTAAATTGAGTATTATACTTCAAATTCATATGTTTCACAAAGGTGATTATCAAAGTATAGAAACTACATTTATATTCTTAAGTTCAATCTTGATGAAATTATGATGAATTCAAATGGGAGAGAAGTTAGTAATTACTAGAATGAGAAGTCACTAAGACACCATCTAGTCATAAGAAGTTAATAATGACTAGGCTAAGAAGGAACTAATGGAACATCTAGTAATAGCCACATCCTGTAAATCTCATGCAAGGGACAAGCATGCACATCATAATTTGAACCTAGGTCATTGTCGTAACAATTATCACTAGACCACACCCTGTCAAGTTGTGGTCTAGAAGCAATTTGGAGTAGTTGCGATGAAGATGGCCTAGATTCAAATCTTGGTAACCTAGCTCCTACCCTACATGGGCTCTACCAATTGTGGCTTGTGTCTAAGCCACCTTTGTTGAAAACATGCTTTAATAGATGTACCCACAATTTGTTCCTTCTCGGGATTTGTGCCAATCAACTTATTCTTGCCTTGTTTTAACCTACATTAATGTAATATGTAATTTTCACTCACTTAAAACCTACGACCTCATCCTCGCACTTAAAAATGATAGCAAGATGGGGCCAAGGTTTTCCAAGTTTTCAGTTCATTTGATTGTTTCTCTTTAACAAACACACACACACACACACAATATGAGTTAGATCAATCAATTGTCATCAATATTGTTGGACATATGGCTAGTTTTGTGCCAATGGGTTCTCAGTTCAAATTCCCTTAGGCACGGCATACTAGTCTACATCGATGGGTGAAGCATCCTTGGATTTCCCTATGAGGTTTTCCTTGGAATATATATATTTTTCCAGGAAAGAATCAAAATTTGGTCATCCCAAAGGTTCATCACTCATTTTTGCCTAATGGGATCAATTAAGATTTAGTGTGAAACCACGATTTGCAGTTGGATCAATCTAAAAAAGAGGTGTGTTTATAATACAAAGTTTGTGTGTGATAACGTAATAGGGTGCTAGGTTCCACCTTGTAGTGTAGTTGATCACCTGACCTCCTCTGATCCTCAGAATTTGGTTGCAAGTTTAAACCCAGCAGTGGCTACCATGAGTACCTTGGGTGCCACTAGGAACATGTGGTCTACTTCAAGCCAATTGTGACGAGTCTCATATTAGATTAAGGATACAAAAGTAATGGCCCCTAAATGGAAATGAATCCTTAGAATTTATGAGGTTGCAAGTTTTAACCCAACAATGGCTACCATGAGCACTGTTAGTATCTAGATACCAAATTTTCAATTTTCTCCTGGTTACAGGAATGGGGCTATTCCCGTAGCACCGAGAAGTGTTATTCCTACAGCACATGCGTCAGATACAACCAAGAGTTAACATTGGGAAAATGTCAGTCTGTTTTTCATGTTCATTCCTGGCAAAAATATTGGCCTGAGGCAAATTTCCGTAATCCAGGTGTTAAGGTAAAAAGGCAGTGCAACCATATATTCATCTCGCTGTGTATTTGATTAATTTATGTATTCACACATCGACAACATCAGACCAAGAGCCAAGCAATGAACAACAATGCATAGAGTATAGAAAGTACCAGCTATGGTATGGAAACATGTGCAAATAACGAAGGTGGATGCTTGAATATCGAAAAGGTGTCGGGAGGCAACATTAGTTTTTAATATTGGAATTGAAAGAGGGTTAATGCCAAGTGGGTTCACGGGGCATTTTCAATCTTGGTTTTATTTGGCTCTATCATATGGATCCTCAGTTGCAGCAACAGGGTTTGTTTTGAAGTCTTTGCAAAGCCTTATAAAATGTATGATCAAAGGTAATTCTTATGATTATGGAGCAAGGCGCTGATGATTAAGCAACAAAAGAACGCCAGATGTCGAGGAAAATACTCAGCACTCAACACAAGGCACCACAAGGAAGGGGCCTTCAGGTAATCTTAGGCATCGAGACAACTAGCATCGGGATAATTTAAGCCCATAACAGGCTGAAATATGCTCTCACATACCGTGAAGTCATAGACATTGTAACGCAGAGACTTATTTCTGTTGATAGAAAGGTGATAACAGACAAATGCTACCCCGAACGAACTTCAATTAATTAGCAGAGAGGGTGGTCCAATCCTGGAGGTAATCGTATCCAGAATGAGATATATTTCAATCCAAATTGAAAATCGTATCCGTATTATTGTTATTTCTACATCACTTGCAAATGCTAAATATCTTGGAGAGTGGATTGGTGTTGCTGCACATGGGCTTTTAAATTTTCCACTTGGTGTGCGTCTTGTACCAATTGAGATTCACATTCATGGGATTGATATAGCCAATTTTGAGGCTTGAATGTAGGCAATGACTAAGCCAACATACACATCAACAGTTCAAGTTGCAAAGGAAGGCAAACCAACTCTAGTGTTTGTGCCAACTCGGAAACATGCATGACTTACTGATCTTGATTTGGTCACATACTCAAATGCAGATGGCAGAGAGAGATCCCAATTTCTTCAATGTTCTAAAGAGTATCTGGCACCTTTCAATGAAAAAGTTAAAGAATCTACTTTGATTCATGTCTTGACTCATGGTGTTTGATATCTACATGAAGGTATCAGTTAAATTGAAAAAGAATTGGTCACTCAGTTGTTTAGTTCAGGGGCAATTCAGGTGTCTGTTGCAAGCAGTTTAAAGTGTTGGGGGTTGTCTTCAAGTTGGCTTCTTCATTCAATAATGGTGGATGTTATTTCTAGTATTGGTTGGTTGAATCCAGCTATTGCAGAAATGGAATTGACTCATATGGTTACCCAAGGTCTTTGGGAACACGATTCTGTCTTATTGCAGCTTCCACATTTTACAAAGGAGCTTACCAAAAGTGCCAGGAAAATCCAGAGAGTGACGATGAGAGCACCAGGAATTATAGCTATAGCTATCATGGCATATCTTAAGATTTAGCTTATAAAGGACATAGTATACCTGAAATCCACTTCGAATGTATTTGTTTGAAGGACAAAGTATCAAGATTTATGGAGGAAATTCAACTTGCAGTTAGCATTAATCTTCAATTTCCTATTTCTAGTTGTCAAAGCTTTCCTTGCAGATTTTGAGGAATTCCTTCCAAAATTCATGGGCAATCAGAGTAGACAAGTGGTAACTAATTAAGAATCAAATGTGATTAGGGGCAAGGCATTCCAAAGGATCTCATTAATAGTTCCAGATTCGAAGGGATTGTCAAACGATGTCAATCAATCACACATTTGGATGACAGAGCAGTTCTAGACAGATATCAAAATATTTGTTCAAGATTCTGAGGCAGACAGATAGAAAGATGATTTGTTCAAGATTCTCAAGAAGATAAGTAGCAAGATGATTCCAGATCATAATTCCAAGGATTCGACTGCAGTTATCTCAGATTTCATGAAAATACCATAGATTATTTTTGAGTTTAGAAGTTATGATTGTTTGAGGAGATATATGAAGAGTTTGTTTATTTTACTTGGTTATTTGCTATCATTGGAAGAAGAAGAGGGGGGAGCGGGGGGTGCTGAGAAGGTTGTTCAGGAAAAGATTGGGATGCAGGACTGAGATTCTTTTTCATTGTAACGCAGGAATTTTTCCATTTTACACTCAATGCTACAGCCCCTTTGATGAGCAGACTTTCTCCTATAATCTCTTTCTTACTTTTCTTACTTGTAAAACATGTTATCTCTACAATGCACTGAAATTATCTTGTTATGTTGATAAGGCCCTCTAATCTCTTTCTTCTGTTTCTTACTTGTAAAACATGTTATCTCTACAATGCATTGAAATTATCTTGTTATGTTGATAAGGTAGTGAATATTTCACTGTTTTCTTTCACATTCCCAGACTTGTTTTTAAGTACCTTGTTTTCTGTTTCTGAATGACATTTAGAATCAAGAATCTTCCTATGTGAGTGAACAGATTGGACATTTGCATATTTCTTTTATCTTATGGTTTTATCTGCTTTATTAAATTGAATACCATTGAATAAGTAAGTAGGATCAACCCTTGTTTACCATCAGAGATTGATATTCTCTTTCTTCATTTACTGTCGAAACCTCCAACTCAGTAAAAACCATACACATTTATTTCATAAAATCATTGCAATAAAATCATTGCAATAATCAAAGATGTGCCACCATAAACATTTATTCATAAAATCATTGCAATAAAATCATTGCAATAATCAAAGATGTGCCAGGGTTGACCCTATAGCAGTCTAGGGGTAAATTTCTAGCACTAACATCTTTTTAGCGCCATTGCCGGGGAACAAAGTGATATCTTTCCTGGGAGAACGATAACGATCAGATCCGCTTCTTGATGGGTGGAAAGAAGAGGGCAGATACATGACTGTAAACATCTTATCTTCACCATGGTGACTCCATTGTCCAAGATCCATAGGCGACCTTAATTGGTTGAAGATCCAGGATGGCCATGGAAATTATTTTGGCTCGGAGGTATGCATTTTGTGATTTCACCAACACAATTGGTTTTCCACATCCAGTACCTACAATATCTTAATGGGATGACTATCTTCCTAGATTCAAAGGAAGCAACAATTATTCTCATCCTGGTGAGCATTTATCAAATTTTCATAGATGCATGCTTGAACATAATTTTGTTCACGAGGATGTCTTAATCAAGATGTCAGATTTTCGTTAGAAGAACATGCTCATGAATGATGTCAATCCCTTCTTGCTGCTATCTACTCATTCTTTGAAGGAGTTTCACACTGTATTTCATCATTATTACAAAAAACATTTATCCAGTTGATTTTTCCTTTGATAACTGTTGTAAAGAATCTGAATTACACATTCAACATTCTGTTAGTATTTCTTCTGTTTGTAAGGATGTTGGTGACAAACATATTGTAGACACATTTTTTCCTTTGTTCAAATGTTTCTAGTAATTTTTACTATGATATAGAGGATGATTATATTGAGGAAGACACATTTGTCCCGTTCCAAATGTTTCTAGTAATTTTGACTATGATATAGTGGATGATTATGTTGAGGAAGGAGAAGATGTTTCATCCTCTTCCGAATCTTCTTCTAAATATGTTTTATAGCATGAGGCTGCTCGTCCTTCTATGCAATACACAAAGGTTTTTGGCTCACCTATCTATGATGAGTATTATAATTCTAAAGATGATGATAATTTCTATGAAAAACAGATCTTATATTTTTCTCTCTAAGGCCTTGGATCAACTCGCTGTATCACAACAAAAAATTTAGATTCTCTCCTTGATAGTCATGGTTCAAATGGAGGGAAAATTTTCACATCAACACATAATGAAAAACTTCAGCAGTAAGCCACTTTATGACAACTATACATCCGAAGTTGAGGAAGGCAAAGATGGGGACCTGAAGCAGTTTTATGAAAAAATTACTAAGCATATTCCTTCACTAGCTGTAACAGATTATTTTCTAGAAGTCAACAAACCAATATATGAAATTAATGGTTCACCATCTTCAGAAAATATTAAGCAGGTTGGGATTGGCATTATTAAAAATTTCAGTTCAATATTCACGAATCAATATTGGCATTTCACTTACGTAGATGATATCAAACAAGAACTGTTGGAACTCAAACTTTACGGGCCATGTTCAGATTTGGTAAATAGCTTTGAAGGAGGTAGCCATTATAAAAATAAGTGATATATGGAGTATCTTTTGATCTTCTCAGCTTGGAAACAACAAAAGAGGTTTTCTCCTGCCTCTTTCATGATCCTTGTTGATTATATGGAGCTTTCACACTTCAAAACAGAAAATTATTCTCAATTCAACCAAAGCTGGGTTTGCTTCAATTTTCCTTTTCTAATCACCTCGATATGCTATGGGTCTTTTTGGATTTTGTCGTAACTAGATCAAGAATCACCAATTAGCAAAATACTAGTATGGCTTCATTGGAAGCATGTTTATACATGATCTAATAGAAGCAGTTAGATAGTGTAGATAGTGTGTAAAATAAGCTCGTCATATGAGCAGTGCAGATTCTTTTCGATCAAGTATTTTGCAGCAGAAAATTTGGTTTCAGTTTTGAAATAAAGACCCCATGCCCAATGCATATGAGGCACTATTGGCAGGAGCAGTTTAAGCTTCAAATGAGGAGCAGAGTTGCAAAAGTTTGGGCAGATTTGAATGATATTGGCTGACTCCATAACCCAATGGATCAGGCACAACACAGAAGTTGTGGATGTCTACAGAGCGAAAGATTTGCAGGGTCATCTGTGTACCTAATGAATAGAGGAAAAGGTACGTGAGAGCATCATTCTTAAGGAGCCAATGTTAGTATCCGGGGATACTAAATTTTCACTTTCTCCTTGTACGTGAATGGCTATTCCCCCTGTGAGTAATCAGAAGTGTTATTCCTGCAGCACATGCGTCGGATACAGCCAAGAGTTAACATTGGGAAAATGTCAGTCTGTTTTCATGTTCATTCCAGCAAAAATATTGGCTTGAGGGCAAATTTCCAGAATCCAGGTGTTAAGGTAAAAAGGCAGCGCAACCATATATTCATCTTGCTGTGTATTTGATTAATTTATGTATTCACACATCAACAACATCACCAAGAGCCAAGCAATGCATAACAACACATAGAGTATAAAAAGTACTAGCTATGGTATGGCAACATGTGCAAATAACGATGGTGGATGCTTGAATATCGAAAAGGTGTCGGGAGGCAACATTAGTTTTTAATATTGGAATTGAAAGAAGGTTAATGCCAAGTGGGTTCATAGGGAATTTTCAATCTTGGTTTTATTTGGCTCTATCATATGGATCCTCAGTTACAACAACATGGTTTGTTTTGAAGTCTTTATAAAACCTATAAAATGTATGATCAAAAGGTAATTCTTATGATTATGGAGCAAGGCGCTGATGATTAAGCAACAAAAGAACGCCAGATGTCAAGGAAAATGCTCAGCACTCAACACAAGGCGCCACAAGGAAGGGGCCTTCAGGTAATCTTCTGTATGGGAGACAACTAGCATTGGGAGCATTTAAGCCCATAACAGGCTGAAATATGCTCTCACATATCGTGAAGTCATAGACATTGTAACGCAGAGACTTATTTCTGTTGATGGAAAGGTGATAACAGACAAATGCTACCCTGGACGAACTTCAATTAATTAGCAGAGAGGGTGGTCCAATCCTGGAGGTAATCATATCCATAATGAGATATATTTCAATCCAAATTGAAAATCGTATCCGTATTATTGTTATTTCTACATCACTTGCAAACACTAAATATTTTGGAGAGTGGATTGGTGTTGCTGCACATGGGCTTTTCAATTTTCCATTTGCGCGTCTTGTACCAATCTCGAGATTCACATTCAGGGATTGATATACTAATTTTGAGGCTTGAAATGTAGCAATGACTAAGCCAACATACTATCAACAGTTCAATCCTGGTGAAAGGAAGGCAAACCAACTCTAGTGTTTGTGTCAACTCGGAAACATGCATGACTTACTGATCTTGATTTGGTCACATACTCAAATGCATATGGTGGAGAGAGATCCCAATTTCTTCAATGTTCTAAAGAGTATCTGGCACCTTTCAGTGAAATTTTTTTGATTCATGTCTTGACTCATGGTGTTTGGTATTTACATGAAGGTATCAGTTAAATGGAAAAAGAATTAGTTACTCAGTTGTTTAGTTCAGGGGCAATTCAGGCGTCTGTTGCAAGCAGTTTAAAGTGTTGGGGGCTGTATTCAAGTTGGCTTCTTCATTCAATGGTGGATGTTATTTCTAGTATTGGTTGGTTGAATTTAGCTATTGCAGAAATGGAATTGACTCAGATGGTTACCCAAGGTCTTTGGGAACACAATTCTTTCTTATTGCAGCTTCCACATTTTATAAAGGAGCTTGCCAAAAGTGCCAGGAAAATCCAGAGAGTGACGATGAGAGCAGCGGGAATTATAGCTATAGCTATCATGGCATCTCTCAATATTTAGCTTATAAAGGACAGAGTATACCTGAAATCCACTTAGAATGCATTCGTTTGAAGGACAGAGTATCAAGATTCATGGAGGAAATTCAACTTGCAGTTAGCATTAAATCTTCAATTTCCTATTTCTAGTTGTCAAAGATTTCATTGCAGATTTTGAGGAATTCCTTCCAAAATTCATGGGCAATCAGAGTACATAAGTGGTAACTAATTAAGAGTCAAATGTGATTAGGGGCAGGGCATTCCAAAGGATCTCATTAACAGTTCCAGATTCGAAGGGATTGGCAAACGATGTCAATCAATCACACATTTGGATGACAGAGAAGTTATTGATGGAAGCCAAAAAATATTTGTTCAAGATTCTCAGGCAGACAGATAGCAAGATGATTTTTTCAAGATTCTTAGGCATATAAGTAGCAAAATGATTCCAGATCATAATTCCAAGGATTCCACTGCAGTTATCTTAGATTTATTGAAAAGACCATAGATTATTTTTAGTTTATGGTTATGATTGTTTTGAGGATATAGGAAGAGCTTTCGTTTATTTAACTTGGTTATTTAAGTTATCATTGGAAAGATAAAGAAGAGTAGCTCTATAGTCTGTGAAAAAGATTGGGATGCAGGATTGAGATTCTTTTTCATTGTAACACAGGAATTTTTCCATTTTAGACTCAATGCTACAACCTTTTTGATGAGCAGACTTTTCCTCTAATCTCTTTCTTCCTTTTTTTACTTGTAAAACATGTTATCTCTACATTGCATTGAAATTATCTTGTTATTTTGATAAGGCAGTGAAGATTTCACTGTTTTCTTCACATTCCCAGACTTTATTTTTAAGTACCTTGTTTTGTTTCTGAATGACATTTAGGATCAGGAATCTTCATATGTGAGTGAACAGATTGGAAATTTGCATATCTCTTTCATCTTATGGTTTTATCTTCTTTATTAAATTGACTACCATTGACTAAGCAAGTGGGATCAGCCCTTGTTTACCATCAGAGATTGATATTCTCTTTCTTTATTTTATCATCAAACCTCCAATCCTTTGCAAAACCATATACACATTTATTCATGCACCACAGTAATAATCAAAATGTGCTAGCTTCTTTTGACCCTATAGCAGTCTAGGGCAAACTTGAAGCACTAACAAGTACCTTGGGTGCCACTAGGAACATGTGGTCTACTTCAAGCCAATTGTGACGAATCTCATATTAGATTAAGGATACAAAAAATAGTGGGTTCCTAATGGAAATGATGGTTTATTTTGTGATTAATATAAGAGAACTAGATCAAAATGCACTATCTAGATAAACTCTTGATGAAAAAGAAAAACACATGTTTCTCACAAAATATTCATTTCTTCTCATTAAAATCAATGAAAATTCATTATGAAACCATAATTCATGCAAAATTAATCCCAAAGAAAATGTATTAAAGAAATTTTATATACCATAAGATAGTAGAGTACATGCTGACCATGTGAATAATTGATTGAATATTAACTTTATTTATTTTTAATTTATTTTTCTTCATTAGATGCACATCATCAACATTTTCCTAATTTTATGGAGGTGCAATATAAAATGTTTCAAGTAAAAATTTCTAGAAAATTAGTGGACCAAAATAACTTTAAAAATTATTTTTCTTCATTAGATTCATATCATCAATATTTTCCTATCAATTTTATGGAGGTGTCAAATAAACGCTTAAAGTCAAATTTTCTCTAGAAAGTTAGCTTACCAAATATTTTGCTATGGAGGTGTTAAATAAAACGTTTAAAGTCAAAAGTTCTCTAGAAAATTAGCAAAATATCTTTAAAAAAACTTTTTCTTCATTAGATGCACATCATCAATATTTTCCTATTAATTTTAGGGAGGTGCAATATAAAATGTTTAAAGTCAAAAGTTATCTAGAAAATTACCAGACAAAATATATTTACAATTGTTTTTTCTTCACTGGGACAGACATCATTTTTATGAGGTAATATAAACGCTAAAGCCGGTTCTTCTGAAAATTAGCTAACGGAAAATATATTTAGATTTTTCATTAGATGCACATCCAAAATATCTTTAAAAATTCTTTTTCTTCATTAGATGCATATCACTAATATTTTCCTATTAATTTTATGGAGCTGTAATAAATTGTTTAAAAGTAAAAAATCTCTAGAAAAAATAAACCAAAATATATTTAAAAATTATTCTTTATTCATTAGATACACATCATCAATGTTTTCCTATTAATTATTATGCAATATAAAACTGAAACAAAAGTTCTTTAGAAAATTAACAAACCAAAATATATTTAAAATTATTTTTTTTTTTTTTTTTTTTTTATGTTTTTATATTAATTTTATGAAGGTGCAATATAAAACATTTTAAGTCAAAAGTTCTCTAAAAAATAGTAAACCAAAATATATTTTAAAATTGTTTTTCTTCATTAAATGCACATCATCTTCATCAATGCTTTCCTCATTAATTTTATGGAGATACAATATGAAACGTTTAAATTCAAAAGTTCTATAGAAATTTAGCCAACTAAAAACTCTTTAAAAATTCTTTTTCTTCACTAAAAAAAAATTACTTTAGTGAAGTTTTCTGAAGTCAACGCTTTCCATCTAGCATGTGTATTTTTCCTCATTTGTTTTATTTCCACAAGGTATTCTTTTTGATCAATCTAGTTTTGAAGAGAGGTCTCTTTTGATTAATTTGATGGAAGAACGTATTCTTTTGTTAATTAATGGAAGTGTCGCATTTCTCAGTCCAAAAACTAGTACGCCTGAGCTGTATTCTTTTGGCTTCTTATGCTAGGCTTCAAATTTAGTGTTACGCTGAATTTCATCCTCTAGGATCGCATTACATAATATCTACAAAATTTGCCTACTGAAACTGTAGGCTTAAAGTCACAGCCAAATTAATGTTGGATTAAACATCGGCTTTATTTTCTTAGTTTGTTTCATCAAGTGCTGGGTATTCTTTGATTAATATAATGAAGACAAGATTTTTTTACTTTAATAGAAGTGCCATACTAGCCCGCCCGCCAGAGATTTTACAAGATTTCTTCTTTGTACGTTTAGCCCACCAGAATACATGTAAAGTCAATAGATGAAATTAGCCCACCATAATATTTTTACAAAATTTGTCCATTTGTAAACTTTGAATGACTTCAAAAGTCATGGGCCAAACTCCGTGATTTGAATTTAAACACAATAATCAAGATTTTTCCTGATTTGTTTTTGACCTTAAGCAGATTTTTAATTAATCTAATGAAGATGTGGATTGGGATTGTTTATCTAAGTGCTGTGATTCTTTTTGTTAATTTAATGGAAGCATACTTCTGCTGTGTGCTTTAGCCCTCATCAAGAACTGACAAGATTTCATTTGATTTTACATTTTAATTTATGATACTTCTAAAGGCCAAGACTACAAATTTATATAAATAAACTAAGAAACTGTTCATTCCCATTCTTTTTCTTTTCTTCACTAAATTCATATCTAATTATTTAAAAATAACACTGCTTTATCAAGCATGGGTGGGATGGGACATAACTACATATATCCACGCTTACATGACAAAGTGGTGAAACTTAACTACAGATTTGGCCGTCCACAAAAAAATCACTTATTCATTCAGCTTAGGAGATAGTAATGATCGAGAGATACTAGTTAAAAAATCTCTTTATTTATTTATTAAATCAAAAGTTGTGTTTAAAAGTTAGCCAACCCAAATTCCTCTACAAAACTTCCAAGTCAAAAGAAATATTTGAAGGTACATATAAAAAGCTCATGACCATTGCCTCCATTATTATTTTAAAATAAAATAACACGCTTTATGAAGTTAAAATAACACGCTTTATGAAGAATGGCTGGGTAGGTGGGACTTAACAACATACATGAGAAGTGTTGGGACTCTTGTTTTATAATCCCATCGTGCCCACACCATGTTCAATCAAATTACAAAGAAATTATGGAGACGGGTAGTCTCACCAACCACTCTCAAATGTTCCGCACAATGGTCGAGAGATACTAATTTTCCGTGCGGATGGGCAATCGAAATTGGAAAACAAAATGTAATTTCAACAACTTATTAATTATTTTTACAAAATATTTTATAATAAAATAATATTAATTAAAAATTGTTTACTCAAAACCAAAAATCATAAATCACAAGTTAATTTTATTAATCCTTTGAAGAAAAATATTTAAATTATTTAGATTAAACTTTGAAATAAGCACCTTAGTAAATGCATGTAAACTTTTAACCGAAGAAAATGTGTGGATACAAGAGTGACTTAACTTCTAAATAGCACATATGAGGAGTGAAAGAAATATGTGAATTTTCTAAACTAATTTTAATATTTATTTTAATGTTTTTTTTTTTTTTTTTTTTTTTTTTTTATTAAAATATTTATTTTTAATGAATTAATTTAAAAACAATAATAATTTTAACTAAATTAATTAATTTAAAAAATAACAATATTTTAAAATTAATTAATCAAAAGAAACGATGAAATCTTTTTATACATGTAAATGAAAAACACAAAAAAGATAAGAATTATATGAAATTAAATATTGCAAGGTTATGAAAGATTCATCTTAATTCTTGATTTTTCATGTGTTGAGAGGATCAAATCCCTCAAAGTTGCAAACTAGGTGGATGATATAGTCAAATATGAAAGGGACTACACATCTCCATCACACTGAGGAACATACCATTGAAATGTTCTAACCATAAGAATTTTTTTACTTTTAATTATTATGATCCATATTGAAATATTTTTTTATTAATATTTATTTTTAAATGTCACTTGTCAACTCCATGTTGAGCACATAAGGAATTACACATCTCCCTCATATGTGTGTAAAGTTGATATTGAAATATTTTATTTATGAGATACTCAAATATATTTTTGTTATTAATATTTTTTTAAATGTCACTTGTCAACTCCATATTGATCATAGAAAGAATTACACATCTCCCTCATACCGAGATGTCTTTAATGCAATTATGTGCATTGAGTGAAAATACACTCAGTTCATAGTTTTTCATTTTTAAATTCAAAATTGAGTATACAATAACTTGTTAAAAATTTTACACTAAGGAGAACAACATGACAAGGGTTAGAACTTTATTTAGAAAAAATTGGGAGAAAAATAGATGGAAAATATCTAAAATCACTCTAAAAGTGTTTAATCTAAAAACACCTAATAGTCACCCTAACAGACCAAATAGAATGAATGGTAGCCCTACATCAATTATCTATGTGGCCAATTTAAATTGAGTATCCTATAACAAAGTGTGTAGGTAAAATCTATACATGAAGATTATGTCTAATTTGGGAAATAATGATGGATCATGGCACACATGTAATTTCATATCATGTAATTCCCTAATGAACCCTTAAAACTATAACACATCAAAATATTTCACATGATGACATTTCATTATGGACTCTACATATAATTTTGATAAAAAGTATAATCACAACTCCATATTACCATGTGGAGGATTATAAAAACTATACCAACGATCCATCTTATTATCAATGATGACATGGTGTGCACACCAATCAATACAAAAATGTTCTTGATTAATACAAGGAGATGATCAATAAACAACTCAGTCCTGTGAGTTTTTATTATTTCTAAATCCTTCACCTCTTGATAACTCAACCCAATTGAATACCTCTTCAATCCCTATATGTAGTTAATATATGTATATCAAAATTCTGTTATGTAGAAATCGTGTGAATAATGGAATCAAATGCTTCATCAAATGATCAATGAAGAGGTTCTTCAACACTAAAAACTACACAAAGTCATCTCAAATTCCAATGTTAGCAAGGACATCAATGTTTCAATATTGAGGTGGTTAGAGGTTTCCTAGTTAGCTTGAGTTTTCATTTTTAGCCTCCACGTTGTCAATGTTTGGAGTATTTGATTTTGGATTTCAAGCTCAACATCCTAAGGTTGAGAATCAACATTTTTCTATTCTTATTACAAATTGAATCTTTAGGAAAATTATTACAATAAATAATCAATTAATAAACAAAAATGATTAATAAATGAAATAAGAACAACACAAAACCCAACATTGCACACATTGAAAGAGTTGAATGTGGAAGAACTATTGCAATGTTGCACATTGATTGCCAAATATTGAAACATAGAAATTGAAATTGGTAACTCAAATTGTTCATGTTTATCTAAATTATGTTTGTTCACCCCCCAGTATCCCCCTACATTCTTAGCAAATGAAAAATAAATGAAAGCAAAAGCATGCTTATGTTTTTTTTCTCTAGCGTAGATAATGCATACACATGTACACATAGCATGTTTACTCCTCTTCACTGTACGCCTTTAGTTGTATTCAATGGTGGACAAAGCGTTTATATGAGAGGAAAATTTATTAAATCTTTAACAAACTCCTTAAATTGAGGATTATACTCAACTTCATATGCTTCCATAAAGGTGATTATCAAAGTATAGAAACTACATTTATATTCTTAAATTCAATCTCGATGAAATTATGATGAACTCAAATGGGAGAGAAGTTAGTAATTACTAGCATGAGAAGTCACTAAGACAACATCTACTCATAAGAAGTTAATAATAACTAGGCTAAGAAGGAACTAAGGAAACATCTAGTATTAGCCACATCCTTCAAATCTCACGCAAGGGACAAGCATGCACATAATGCTTTGAACCTAGGTCATTGTCATAACAATTACCACTAGACCACACCCTGTCAAGCTATGGTCTAGCAACAATTTCGACTAGTTACAGTGAAGATGACTCAGATTCAAATCCTGGTAAGTTAGCTCCAACCTTGCATGGGCTCTAGCAATTGTGGCTTGTGGCTAGGGTGCCTTTGTTGAGAATGGGCTCTAATAGATGTACCCAAATGTGTGCCTTCTTGAGATTTGTGTCAATCATTGTCGTTGCCATGTTTTAGCCTGTAGGAATGTAATAAGTAATTTTCACTCACTTAGAACCTATGACCTCATCCTCAAACTTAAAAATGCCAATAAGATGGGACCAAGGTTTCCCAATTTTTCAGTTCATTTGATCATTTCTCTTTAACACAGACACACAAGCACATATCATGTCAGTCACATCAATCAATTGTTACCAATATTGTTGAACATTTGGCTAGTTTTGTGCCAATGGGTCCTTCATTCAAATTCCCTTAGGTGAGGCGTACTAATCTATGTCGATGGGTGAAGCATCCTTGGGTTTATGAGGTTTTCCTTGGAAGATATATATTTTTCCAGGAAAGAATCAAAATTTGGTCATCCCAAAGGTTCATCACTCATTTCTGCCTAATGGGATCAATTAAAATTTAGTGTGAAACCATGATTTGCAGTTGGATCAATCTAAA
>SNQJ01S0208204.1:0-16195 GCA_010110895.2 Picea sitchensis
AACACCTATAATTTATAACCTCTATCTTTCGTGGTCCATATAGAACCTAAGATTTGTAATCAATTTAATCCCTAGCCCCTATAATGTTTAATTTCTTACACATATAAACGTTAACACCTAAATATTATAAATTATATCACATCTATTCTCTACAAACCATAATACAATACATAACTTTGATAACCTTCTTCATATATACCTTATAATTCATAACCCCCTATAACCCCTTACTCAAAACATTTATCGAACCTAGGTCTTAACACATATAGCTCATATATCCTCTTTAATATGATAACACATCTTTGTTAATTCTATAATTTGTCATCTCTAACTCGTAATACATGAACTTATAAACCATAAACCTTATAACCATTGTAACCCTTAAACTTTACTAAACCTAACATTGATCCCTTCCAAGCCATAAGGAATAGCTCTTATAACCTTTAATCCTTATAACTCATAAATCCTATCACTTAAAACCCTAACCCATTTAACCCTTATCGATATTACTTTATTCGTAAAACACTAAATCCATATAATCCATATTTGTAAAACACTAACCCCTCACCCATACAACCCATTATACACGTATCACCTAACTATTAACAACTATAACCCATATAAGTCCAAACATGTATACTCTTTAAGTCCTTTAACTAATATCACCCCTAACCTCCCTAACCATAACTCATGTAAGAACTTAACCATTAATCTCTAATCTTTATAATATTTATAACCCATAACACCTCATCTAGTTTATAATTCATTTAACTTTTAATAGTTATAACCCATTATTTCCAAATACCTATGACGTATTCATCACTTAAATACTAAAACCCTAACATATATAACCCCTAATAATTATCCCCTATAACCCCTAAATATTTGTATGTATTATCCCCTATAACACTTAACACATATATCTTTTATCCATAATTAGCACCTATAACCTCTTCCTCGAAACCCTTATAAGGAGTGAAAATAAACCATAAAATAGTTCAATAGCACCAAATTACTAAATCACATAGAAACTTTTTAAGTATTGACTTTCAAAATCTCAGCTATGTAGAGTCTGATCAATTTAATGTTTCTCTTCTTGAAAGAGAATTGAAATCAAGATTTCATAAAAAACCAGAACACCATTGCATCAGAACACCCAAATGATTTTCACAACTATAGAAAATGATTGTCGTAACTATAGAAAAAATTTCGTAACTGGGATATATATATGATTGATTTTCCGCAAATGACCGTTTGATTCCCACACCTGCCCTTGTTGGTCGTTAGAGCGACTAAATGGTGGTTAGTTTCTAGAGCGACCAACATTTTTCGTTAAAATGACCAATCTGGAATGTTGGTCGCTAGAGAGACCAACATTTGGACCCCGAAAAAAAAAAGTATATTTAGTACAAAAAAAGAAAAAAAAATAGGACGAAATTCTAAACCATCGTAATTTGCACCCAATGTAGTAGTGCCTTCTTTATTCTTAGACCAGAGGTTGTATTTGTTGGGACCACTATCTATATTCTCCCCCTTACTCAACTCATTTATTTGACTGTCTATAAGGGAATCCTCGTATGCAGATTGAGTTAAATGGGGAGAAGGGGAGGTGTCCCCAGTGCAATGAATTTCAGGGTCAAGCTCTTCTTCTTCCCTCTCTTCAACAACAACTAGGTTATTTTGGAGAGGTGTTTGGATTTTTAGATCATCTCTCTCTCCATGTCTAGGATTTCTCGGGAGTATCTGAGGGGCATTGTTTGGTCTTCTGAAGTTGGCTCTATTATCAGTGTTTTGGACATTCTTATAACCTTGATTCCCTTCGAATTTCATCTTCTCCATTTCTGTAGATAGGGACTTCACCATCTTGGTCAATTCATCTACTTGAGGGTGAGATGCATAAGAACCAAAGGTTGAGGCCTCATATCTTCCCCTTCCTCTATCTCTGTCATCTTTATTTCTAAGTATGTCAACTGCTAACACATTGGATTCTACTTCCAGGGTTTCATCTTGCATAAGAGCCAAGGAGGTATCTCTTCTTTCTCTTAACAGGAGGCACAAATCGGGGTCAAAATCACTATCATAAGTGATTTTGGCAAAGGCTTCTGTAGGCTTTATCTCAACAAGGATTTTATTGTACATTTTGTTGAATCTTTTGGAGAAGTCAGAAACAGATTCTCCCTCTTTTCTCTTCAGGGACCCAAACTCAGTGATATAATACATAAAGTCTTTTTTATCCCCCCACTTCCTCAATAAAACATCATCTAAGGCTTCAATTCCATCAATAGATCCAGGGGTCAATCCCCTAAACCATTTTCTAACCTCACCATCAAGGCTCTGGATGAAAACTCTCATCCAGACATCTTCATTTTCAATATTCAAATTGTATGCATAACTGTAGAAGGAAGAAAGGTTTTCTTCAACAGTTATGTCTTCTTCTCCCGTGAACCTGGGCTTATACTTTAGGTAATATCCAACAAAGATAGCATTCATTGGCTAAGGTAGGACTAAAGGGGCATATATTGTAGCCACTATGGAATCCATTATGTTCCTAGGAGGGTTGGCACCTACCATGGGGATGATAGGTGGAGGAGAAATAGGAGGGGAAGGGGTTTGAGCAGGGGAGACTGGAACCGAGCTTCCGTGAGGAAAGGTAAACCATAGAGGGTTTGGAGAAAAGGCTATAGGGATTGAAGGAAAAGAGGATTCCCTCTCTGCAAAATCAGTAACTCCAACAGGAGGAGGGGTGGTATAGCCCGGAGTGGGAAAATATTTTGCGGTCCTAGGTCTAAAACTTTGTACAATTTCATGGGAGAGAGGAGTGACAAGGATTTCTCCCTCCAAATGCAAACCAAGAGGGGGAAACTCAACAGGAACACTCCCAAAATTTAAAATTTGGGAAACTCCAACTGACGATATAATAGGAGAATGAGAAGAAGATATTGGAGTTCCTAAAGGAGGATAGTGAAAATCATCAGAAATACCTGGTTTAGCAGCTGAAGTTCCTTCTTGAAGGGCCTTTTTCCTTCTAAAAATTTTCTCTGGGTCAGATTCAGGAGTCGCTAGAGGCAGTTGAGGAGTAGACCTCGTGTGTCTACCTATAGAAGCCATAAATGAAATAATGGAGTCGCCAACGGATTTGCGTCAATGGAGTCACCACAGTGGAGTCTCCAGGTGCACAGTTGAAATCTTCGATGTACTAAGTTCTGATGCACCTTCAGAACCAATAAGATTTTTCTTTCAATCCCAGGGAAAATATTCAATTTCGTTCTCAACAAAGGTGCCATAAATTTTAGCACCAGAAGTCACCCCTGGATTGCGACAGAGGTAAACTTGATACCCATCAGAGTTTTATGTCACAGGTTGGTTGCAAAAGGTCAAATGGGTGCAATCTCAAGAAAGTATCATCTTAACTCAGGAAACTGGACTGATATGCACAAACAACTGAGGTCTTGGTTTAACTTCAGTCAGTAAGTTGTAGTAAGGGTGAATAGGAGGAAGACTTTGGTGAGAAAAATGTAAAGGTATGATGCGAATATCAGGTCTTCCAATAGCCCAAGGAGGAAAAATTTAAACATAAGAACTTCTTGAATTTAAATTACAAGGAAGCTAAAAGAGATTATAACAACGTTACGATCAAACATCCATCATAACACAGTCAGAACAATTCATGTGAATCAGTTAATCATGAAATCTTTCAATATTAGAGGCAAACAAGATGGAGAAAGGAAGTTGACTGTCATTAAACAAGAAATCTCAAATTGTAAGTTTTAAACCTGTGAAGTAAAGCAATCCATATAGATTCTTAACAAAAATAGAATTTAATCAATGTCTCATTCACAAAGTACATAGAGATTTTATACCGGAAACCCTCAACCGGGAAAACCTTTCTTATATTCATTATGTCAAATTTCACCATTCACTATACAATATATACAATGTTTTTGGGTATTTCGTAGATACCAAAACCCTAATCCCTAAAACCGGGATTATTTTTAGTAAACCGCTAAAAATAGCAAAAATCGCCCCCAAAAAAATTCGGGGCGCTACCTCGAACGTTGGGCATAACCATGGGGGGAATACCTGACCCCCCTTGGACCCTCCTAGGAAAGCACCCAACGCACACAGCACAAACATAGCACTAGTACGAGGGATCGTCAGACGTAGTTGTAATATCTGACGCGCCCACACACACACATGCAAAGAATATAACACATACCCAACACAAATATAGATACATAACCAGGAGCCAGAGGCTTTACTAAAACTTTACAATACAGAATATTTTCTCTACGATTGACCATTATAAAATATAAAAATGAATATATATACTCATAACAACCTGCCAATACCAAGAGTGTGACCTCGTTACTTCATTCAAAGCTTCGCATCTTCTTCTTCTTCTGTCAGACTGCACAAGTTTTCCTCTATCATAAGAAAGATTAGATCGGTATGGCTCTTGCAGGGAAATTCTTCCATAGGGGTACCATGGGTTGACTGCTTCCAGAACCGGTCCTCCATGCCTTCCATTTATGGATTGAGCTAAGGTTTCAACCACCCACTCAATTTACATTAACTAATTTTCCCCGGAGAGTGGCCGAGATGAAATGATAAGGGGAAGACCAAGTGCCTACTCTCCAAGGCTCGGAAGCTAGCCTCCTTTCCTTTGGCCTTTCCTCAATGCAACCCATGGCCAAGACCTTATGCTAATGTCATATTGACATTTCACATTTCAAGGGCTTCCATATGGCTCACCTTCAGATTTCCCAATATCGAAATCGACGAAATCGCTTATTTGACTAACGGTCAGATCTACTTCTCGACCAACGACTGCGATGCCTCCTCGGAGGTTTCAAGTCACCAACTCCATGCGATGGGTGTAAAACTTATTTCTCGGACCCACTTACCATATGACCAAGGATTATGCCCATGGGCCCAAACTTCCCGAGGCACTGTCAACACGTTACCTTTCGGGAGTTTTCACTTCAATTTTATTCCGACATCCCGATGCTCGAAATCGCGAAAAGGCCCTTGAGATCGATTGTCAGTCTTGCTTCAAAATGGACGGCCATGATCATTTCTTAAGCCACATGAAACGATGACTATGTGATGAGCATTGGCCCCTCTTTCTGGACCTACTTCCCATGTGATCAAGTGCTGAGACCGTGGGCCCAATTTTCGGGCACTTTGTGATTTTTCTTTTCGGGGGTCTCGTACCATGTTCCACTTTAGAAACTTGATCTGTGAAATCACGATCCTATTGATATGTCGCCACGCGTCCCTTAATTTGGACGACTTATATTGGACCATCGGACTTTTGGGTATTGGGATTTTGGGCTATGGATGCACCTTTACGACGAGAACCCCGAACTCCCAGTTCTCGATCCTCTGAAATTTGTCGTTTCTAGATGAACGGCCTTCAACGTTTCACGATCAGAAGACCCAGATATTCCCTTTTGTAAACCAATATTTCGTGGTCCTTTATGAACAATTTTAAAACATTTTAAATACCGATTCCCACACTCTCTTGCCTGTTTTGAAGATTGAACTTGCTCGCTCGCTTGATTTGAGCCCCTACTAAACCGCTCTCAGTGCTATGACCTGTGACAATGGAGACTTGGACGACACGACTGGGACTGGGAAAATGAAGGCTCAGTGACAGACGTGAAGAGAGAAGCGATCGGCCTTAGGGAGAAGAGAAAGGCTCAGGGTCAATATTTCTCAGGCAAGTTCGACAGGGAAAACTAGTTGCTCAACAAGGATGGAGGCAAAAAAAATAAAAATAGACGTCGGGAGGAAAAATCTATGATCGAGTCTGCAAAAAAGGGGAAAAGACATGCAAAATCACAGACTTAGGCAAAAACCATGATTCGCAAGAACATGACCAGATTAAGTGATAACATAGTTCAAATTTGTTTTATAAGTGGATAACCAGTCCATACCAATCAACATGTCATAAGACCCTAGGGGAAGTATGTTAAGGGTCGTTTGGGTGGGAAATCCATCCATAATGAATTGGGAAGCCGGTATGACCTCTACTACTTTTCTTTTGGTGCTAGCGGGTAGTTGTACCAACCATGGCTTAAATTGTCTAATTGGTTTCATTTTACACTTATCAACAGTTTGAGGGGTTACATAACTCAAATTAGAACGAGCGTCAATTAAAATAGAAACCAAATGGTTGGAAATCATACCTTCCATCTCCACCACTGAAGCTTGGTGGTTGTCTTGTTTTTTATCCACGAATGCATAAATATGTGGCATGCTCCTAGACACATCATTCACTGTGGTAGCTTCTTGGATGTTGTAGACTCTCCTATTGTTCTATTGTCTATGTGGGAAATCCCTCAACAAATTTTCTTCTCCGCAACCCTAACATTTAAAGGGTTCTGTCTTTGGGTTATCAGTCTTTCATGGGGTTGATCCAAAAGGTTTATTTCCACTATGGGAGGGGAAATTGTACTGATACAAACTTATGGTAGGAAGGCTCATCCTATAACCCTTCCTATAGTTCTTAAATCTTGAGGATTTAAACCCCTTCTTCTTGAATCTCGAACTACTCTTCTTCTTCCAGTCCTCGCGAGGTTCTGTTTGACTCTTGAACTATTCATAGAAATACCTTTCCTTCTAGATAGTCTCTTCTAAGGTCTTTGGCTCGTCAAACTCAATCCTGTCCCGATAGTACTGAGGTAACCCACTAATAAATCATTGCACTTTTACCTTTTCATATTTTATGTAGGGTACATACCTTATCAACTCAAGGAATTTATTGATATATTCTTCTATGGTGAGATGTCCCATCTTGAGTTCATAGAACTCCTTAGTCTTTCTATCAAATTATTTCTCTGACATATACTTATTCTTGAAGTATTTCTCAAATTGTTTCCATCATAATTCCTTCTCATGGATTCCTTTCACATTTCTATGATCTTTCCACCAAATGGAAGCCTTCCCATTCAGGTTGAAGATGGTTATTCAAGCCTTCAAGTTTTTAGAGTAGTCATGGACTCTGAAGTACTTCTTCAAACTAAGAATCCAAGCTTCTGCCTCTTCCCCTTTCTTAATATCTCCATCGAAAGAGGGTGGTTTGGATTTCCTAAATACTTTAGGGTCATGACTTTTGGAGAGTAGATGAATTCATAATAGATCCGACGACTAAGAGAGTAGCTGAAGGATCCCAGATCAATGGTCCTGGTCACTTCTCGAATTCGACCTTTGGGATTTTTGTCTTCACTTTCGCTCCATTTTTCAGAAGCAAGACTTCACCAAAGTACCATGTGTTGGTCCCTTCTCCTAAATGATCGAATGATATTTTGGGTTCCTAACGATATCCACCAAATCTATGGCTCTCCTTCACTTCGTAACTTCAGTGTTCAAAGATTTTGATGCTACAGTATCCCCATTCTCCCGAAGTGAAACTTTGTCGAAGTACCATATGCAAAACCATCCACTAGACGATTAGACGGTCGATAAGGGGCCCCAATGGACTCCCCAGTTCAATGACTCACAAACTTTTGTGACTCTTGTATTCGGTAATTTATGACAGTTATGAAGTTTGACATCCCAGGGCTTCGGGCTCTCCAATATTTGAATCCATCAAGAGCTATCTCCTTTCATACTTAGCGTAGGGTTCCTAGACCCTTTTCATATGGATCCTCTTATGAATGTTAGGCTATAAGCTCTAATCTTAGCCAATATTTTTTTAAGGACATGGGTGTGAGCCTAAGGTCCCTTAGGCTACTGGTTTAAAGGAAACACCTTCCTAGCTCACAAAACTTTAAGTTCTGAAACATGGCAGGGTAATGTTGTGGAATTTGTTGAGATGGTAGCAGTTCCTAGAGGCTTACTTTGACTCTGGAACTGGGAGATAACTCCCTGGGGAAAACACCTTCGAGGGTTAAACTGGAGAATATTGAAAATAAATAAGAAGCATAAGTCCTCAAGGAGATAAATACATACACATCACTTGATCAGTCAATACAGAGGCCAATTTTAAAATATATACATACATGCATTCATTCATTATTCCATTTCAAAACACAAAGCATGAAAACTCTTATCAGAACCAGAAGGCATGATGCAACTACTAGAAATCGTTTCCACCCAACCATAGGCTCAATCACTCCTTACATATTTACCACTGGCCACCCCTGAGCTATACCATGATGTTTTCAGATTCAATGTCTTATTCTGACTCAACAAAAGTTAGGGATGAATGTTACTCCTTTTCCTGGCTCAGTCTCTATAAATTTTCACACTTCCCACTCTCCTCTGCCCAACACTCCTTCCTCTCCTACCTTCCTGAGAAATATTGCATGTAGCCCGAATCCCCAGTTCGTGGTCAGGTCTGGAAGCCTTATAGATGGGCGGTCTTCCCCATCCCCTCATTAACTCTTGAAGAGGTCTTCCCACCTAACAACCTAACTGTAATTCATTCCTAGGTCATAGGGTTGTTCTGATCCCGTGAAATTAAATCCAATAAAGTACTGGAATGGTGAAGGTTAAAAAAAACATTCCTGGTCCCCTTCACCATCTCTTCCATAGCATTCGTGGTCTCTCTTAGTACACCCCCCTTCCAACAGTCATGCAAGACTTATCCATTTTCTAGTAAATAAAATAATTTTCATTCATTGACCTTCTATACAAAGGTCCATCAAATCAAACATTCACACATATTGAGTTTTCCATAGTCTCTTGGCCAATATAGTTATATTTACAAACTGGGGGAAACAGGGTGTTACAACAAGCAACCTTGTAATTGGACGATAATTTATATAAACATACAGATCCAGATGTAAAAGAGTCGAGGGAAGATCGCAATAATTTTACATTTCAATTGAATCATAACAAAGGAAAGGAAAAGAGAGAAGTTGTATGGTGTAACTTATGCAGAACATAAGGACATTGTCAGAATGAGTTCCCAACATTTGCGCAGTACTTGGGAGCAGGGATGCCGAATCCCCTGCCTACAGGAGGACCTTGGTGTGAAATATGTAGAACACATGGACATGATCCCTATCATTTTCCCATGATGCAAAAGTATCAAACAATGACCAAGAGTACATTCTCCAATTTCTGCAAGTCTGTAGGACATGAAGACAAGAATTGTAGAACTTTGGAAATAATGAATTAAAGGATATCATATGCATATAGGATGCAGGATGAACCTCTGATAGGTCCACCTATGTCGTAGTATAATAATGCACAACAATTTGCAGCACCACCATAGTATAATAATTCACAACCACAATATAACCATGTACCACAATATAATACACCGAGCGTAGACAATCAAGGTAACAAAGGAGGATTTAGAGGAGGACATGGAGGAGGTAGAGGACTAGTAACATGTCAGAATTGTTAGAAACCTAGATATTATTCAATAGATTGTCCACATCCACCCACAACATGTATGTATTGTTGCGTAGAAGATCATAATACAGAAGACTGTCCGACACCTCTGATAAAGATATAGGAAAAGAGGAACCAGAATAACAATAATGTTCAATGGATTGTTGCAAAAACTAGAGAAGATGATGGGAAGAAGATCCATATAGTTACTAGAGGTGGAACCTGTTAGCATTGAGATTCACCCTGCGACTGTAAGAGGATAAGCCCAATACCCATCAAAATGTAAATGTATTGGAATGGTGTGAGTAGGTGGATTAGTAAGTTGTAGAGAGAGGAAAATATAACAGAAGTAACTGCAGATCAGTTCGGGACCATTGGGATATGGAGTCATAAGTATCATGAATAATGAAGGCATTTAAACTGCCTATCATACAAACAGATTTATGTGGTGATGAGGAGAAAGAAGACAACAAATGTCTGAATGATGAAACATGAAATATGGGAAAGATGACAATAGATCCTCCATTTCCTTAGGAATCCATAAATTAGAGAGATTACATATAGACAAGAAGAAAAACATAAAATATCTGATGAACCATGAAATATGGGCATGATGACAATAGATCCTCCATCGCCTCAGGAATCCATAAATCAGAGAGATTACATATAGAAAAGAATAAAAAAAACAATATGTAAACTAAGAAGAGTCTCTGATAAAAAAAATTCAAAGGAATCTTCAATAAGATATTATTTACAATCCAAGCCCTCAGGATTCTAAACTAAAAATACAGATCCCTGCTCATAAAAATCTCTTGGCTCTCTAGCCTCTGCAAAACACCCTTTAAAAAATATTTGAGTGTGACCTGGCCATCTCATTCAAAGATTTCGTCTGCGCATCCTTCTATCATAATATGCATGTGTTCTCTTTTCATACGCAAGCTTAGATCAGTATGGGTCTGCAAGAAGAAACCGTCGCTCGAGGTACCTCAGGCTGATAGTTCTTTCTCCATGGACAAACCCTCCATGCCTTCTATTTATGGAGTGAGTTGAGGTTTCAACCACCACTCCTTTTTCATTAACTTATTTTTTTCTCAGCATCGCAACGAGGCTTAATGCCTAGGGGGAAACCACGTGCTTCTCTTGGATTTTTCATTTTATAAGCAAGTGAATGCAGGGTCGTTAAAGGCGGTTTGGACCCACACCTCTTTTGAGCCTGCAATTCACCACCTTCCATCACATAGCTCTTTTACTATACCATGGTTTCGATTGCGGGACCGCTCAAATATTTTAACGCTCAAGCAAGTTGCGTCCCCACAATGAAGTGTGGTCATTGGTCTAGTCTTGTTCCGCAATTTGGACAACCCTGCCAATTTAGCACCCTCGCTAAATTTTATCTGCCTGTTAACTTTAGGATCATTCTAACCACGCCTGGAGATGGCGCTAATTATGGTGCTAAACAAGAAAACTTCATGGAGGATGATCTAACATGGTGGCCTGAAGTCACTATGCTGATGTGTCATGAAAAGACAGGTGACACGTGTCAGTTCCAAATAGATTCTATGTGTCATGATAGACAAGAGAGCCACATGTATGAACTAATGACTGTCATGTACCTTGGCACTTCAGAGCTCAGGGGAGGTCTGTATGTAGAGATGGAGCTCCGAAGTGAATAACGACCGTTGATATGAGGAGAACACGTGGCAAGGATCTGTGGACTCTGTTAGCGCTGCCATTTTTCTTTCTAGTTGGAGTCGGTTTTAGTTGGGGTATGGCCCATGCACTCAAACATGTGAATTCAGGTATGTAACACTATGGGGTCAAAGTCAGCAAGTGGTCGGTTGGCCCTTGGAAGCAGGAATGGATGTCAGAGTTGAAACTTGTGTAAAGTGGTACGGGTAGGTATTTTCCAAAGAGTCGAGTCCTGTTAAGAAACCAGTCTTTACATGCCCCAAGTCGAGTCAAGTAGTTAATGGAATTCACATCGACAAGTGAAACAACTATTATCAGTTCATCATGAAGGCCGAGGGAATGAAAAATAGCGACATTCGTATCATGCATGCCCTACAAGCCTTATCGCATGTATTCTACATGCGGGGATGTGACATGGAAAATATACGATTCGATTCAAAACATCCCATTGCCATGAATTCACTGTTCTCCAACACTTTTCCTCTTTCTTCCTGAATTGTTATAAATTTCAGATGCTTGACACATATTTTAGTTGTGAAACTAGGCTCACACTCTGTTTGCAATTTTCCTTGCCAGTCCAGGTTGATCAAAATTCCCTCTCTGTGCGTTTGTTGGATACACCACATGAAAAATACATACTGGTCACCCCATGGCGACCAACCGAAGCATAAGGAAAGGCGTGAAAAGTAATAGAATCACTCGGTTCTAGCCCGAAAATGACCGGGAGTTGTTCTAACCTGTAGCAGGCATTCCTAAGGATGCGAAAGGAGTCATTCCTTTACCCACAGAGACGATTAGATCAAACCACGTGGAACCTAAAGCAGAAGGACTTGCATAGGGAGGGAAGACAGTAGAAGCCCCATCTCCCCAAAAACAAATACCTCGCAGAAGGGGAAGGCTAAGGAAGAACAAGGAAGCTAGGGAAGCTCGATTTTTAGAAGAGCAGTGGGCCACATCGGTGGCCGAAGAACTACTCATGCGCTCCATTCAGCTAGAGCCTGCTGGAGGATTGAGCTGTGAAGGTAGGAGAAGAACAAGGAAAATGGATATCATAGGAGTGAATGATCAAGAGCCATCTTAGAAATTAAAGCAGGCAAAGTCGTCTATCGCTGAACTCTATCAGGAAAACATGGAGTTGAGGCGGAAGTTAGCGACAAAGACTATGGAAGTGTCAACAACACGGGGTCACGATGGGAACACGACATCTTAGAGATGTGTAAGACACCATTGTACAGCTACGAGAAGCATAGAGGATGTCAGAGGAAAGGCATACAAAGCATTCCATGGAATGTGAAGTGACCGAGAAGGAATCCCATCCGGCTCTCGCCAGTGCATAGAAAAAACAAGTCTAGCAGGTGTTCATCTCTGTGACCGCAAACATAAGATAAATCTTGGCAGTTTTGAAGGACATGTTTCCCTAAATTCACTCTACCGTTTTGATAATGGTCATGACAATCTAACAACCACTTTCCGCGCATGTTTTTCCCAGCAAATGAGCATGCAGCAGAAATCAAAGGTGTTATAGTAGATAGAGAGTTCCTAGCAGACACCTGCCCGCTCAGACATCTGATCGAAGGGAAACACTGACACATCATTTACTCATATTGAGACCTGTCTGATGATTAGATCCTCATGGCGAATTTGCAGACAGTCATGTGTAAACATACGTGATTATTGTATATTTTTGGAAAGTTCCATGCGAAGAGTCTCCAATGCATACTACATGGTTTCCTAGTTTTAGAGTTAGCAGTTAGAAAATAGGGTAGCCCAAGCGGTGCCCTGGTTTATATATTTCATGTTTTTTATGTAAGCCAGGTTATTTGGAAAAATTGGTAGACGATAACTATTGTATGTAATTTTATTTTTTTGACCAAAACTTAATTTAAAGGTCCTGTAAATTGATGAAAAGATTCTAGTTGTAGCAATCATATGTGTTGTATCTCTTTCTTTGTTTATGTGCTTCCTGGAATCTTTATTCATATCTTTTTCTATCTATTTCAGAATGAATATTTGAACCTGTGGATTCACTGTGCAACGCCCCTTGTTTGCGCCACTTAGACAAAATGTTTTCTTCTAAAAGCTAACTCTGAATTCACCCACAGTGGTGCTCCGAGTTACTTTTTGTGTTTTTCTCCCTGCCACACATTACGGTTTCACACTGAAGACTATTTCTCACCTAGCCTTATCCTCTCAAGTTCATTCACTGAGTCATTTGTCTCTGTCATTTCCTCAAATTGACTCCATAGCCCAAGTCTTACTTTCTTGCGCCAATATAACCAGAACCCTTCATATCAAAGGTGTTAAATCTAGCCACTACTTTCAAATCCATATCCCGCGTGGAGACCACGTCTCCTGAGAGATCAATCTCCAGATACGAAAGGCTAGTTTCAGGTCTTAAAGTTGGTTGAAAAAGTTACCTTCGTCATCTGTTTATCAGTCGAATAGATTTACAGAGTGCTAATTCTCTGGCACTATTGGTGGGGACAAAATTGAATAGATCTTCCCTAGGAAAATGACTAACGTTGTAGTTTGACCCCTGAGGGTAACAAAGGGACAAACACCTGTACCGACTGAAACCCTTACCCTAGAAAATCCAGTCCAAAAATACCAATAGCTCCAAGTAGCGCAGTTCAGGAACCCTGGCTCCGAAGATGATCTATACCAGAGCAAATCCTGACCCAAAGTTCAAACCCCATAGAGCCTATGTACAACCCCGAGAAAATTTTGCGTAGAACTAGAGACAAAGAACCAGACTCATTCTACTACCTAGACATAATCCTATCCTTACCCAAAGATGATGTGCAGAGCATTGACGACCTTGATTTTGATGAATTATTTTAGCAAACCTTTTTCAGGTCTAAATCGGAAACAAGCTTGGATGAGGCTATTTTTGTCCCAAAGAAATTCCAAGCCCTGATATCAAATAATATCCCTCAAAATCAAAATCCTCCTAGAGCCATGGCCACTAGATTCGTCCACCTCATCCTGCCATCTCAGCTACATGACTTGCCTCAGAATTACAACTAGAGAATTAGGCTCTGCGATGCTGAAGGAAGTGTATCTGCCCGGAGGCACCTGGACTGTTTAATGATTTCATCAACCTGGAGGAGGTGGACTAGGCAGACGCAAAAATGAGGCTATTTGTGTAGATCCTTTCGGGATATGTAAGAAAATGGTTCATATCCCTCCCGCCTGCGAGCATTCGAGACTTCACCGCATTCAAGACATATTTCTTGAATAAATGGGGAGACACGAAAAACCCTTTGCAACTACTAACCCAGTACAATAATATAAATAAATGAATGGAAGAGACAATGCAAGAATTCTCATACCATTTCTTGAAGGTGTACAACTCAATCCCTGCAGAAGTCAAGCCGCCCCCCGGGGCTGCGCAGTTGCGGTATGTCGATTCCTTTGACAACGATTTGTTCCTATTGTTGAGATAAATAAGATCAACATGTCTAGACACTATAATTACTAATGTTGTCGAAGTTGAAGTAAACATGATGGCGTCAGGGAAAATAAATTCAAGGTTCAACCGAGGTGATAAGAAACCCCAGGGATTCTCTCTCTGCAAAATCAGTAACTCCAATAGGAGGAGGGGTGGTATATCCCAGAGTGGGAAAATATTCTACGGTCCTAGGTCTAAAAATTGGTACAACTTTAGGGGAGAGAGGAGTGACAAGGATTTCTCCCTCCAAATGTAGACCAGGAGGGGAAAACTCAACAAGAACACTCCCAAACTTTAAAATTCAAGAAACTCCAGTAGACAGTATAATAGGATAATGATAAACAAATATTGGAGTTTCTAAAGGAGGATAATGAAAATAATCAGAAATACATGGTTCAGTGGCTGAAGTTCCTTCTTGAAGGGTCTTTCTCCTTCTGACAATTTTCTCCGGGTTGGCTTCAAGAGTCGCTAGAGGCAGCTGCCGAGTAGACATTGTGTGTCTACCTCTAGAAGCCACAGCTGAAACAATGGAGTCTCCAATGGATTTTGGTCAATGGAGCTACCATAGTGGAGTCACCAGGTGCACAGTTGCAATCTTCGATGTACTAAGTTCTGATGTGCCTTCAGAACCAGTAAGCTTTGACATTCAATCCCAGGTAAAATCTTCAATTTCATTCCCAACAATGGTGCCATAAATTTTAGCACCAGAAGTCACCACTGAATTGTGGCAGAGGTAATCTTGATACCCATCAGAATTTTTTGTCACCAGTTGTTCGTGAAAGGTCAAATGGGCACAATCTCAAGAAAATATCGTCTTAACTCAAGAAATTGGATTGATATGCACAAACAAGTGAGGTCTTGGTTTAACTTCAGTCAGTAAGTTGTAGTAAGGGTGAATAGGAGGAAGAATTTGGTGAGAAAAATGTCAAGCTCTGATGTGAACATTAGGTCTTCCAGTAGCCCAAGGAGAAAATATTTAAACACAAGAAATTCTTGAATTTAAATTACAAGGAAACTGAGAGAAATTATAACAACGGTACAATCAAACATCCATCATAACACAGTCACAACAATTCATGTGAATCAATCAATCATGAACTCTTTCAATATTAGAGGAAAACAAGATGGAGAAAGGAAGTTGTCTGTCATTAAACAAGAAATCTCAAATACAGATACATAACTAGGAGCTAGAGGTTTACTAAAACGTTACAATACGAGAGATTTTCTCTACCATTGACCATTACAAAATATAAAAACTGAGTATATATACTCAGAACAACTTGCCAATACCAAGAGTGTGACCTAATTACTTCATTCAAAGCTTCTCATCTTCTTCTTCTTCTGTTAGACTGCACAGGTTTTCCTCTGTCATAAGCAAGATTAGATCAGTATGGCTCTGGTAGGGAAATTCATCCATAGGGGTACCACGGGTTGAACACTTCCAAAACCTCCATGCCTTTAATTTATTGATTGAGATGAGGTTTCAACCACCTACTCAATTTACATTAACTACTTTTCCCTGGAGAGTGGCCGAGAAAAAATGCTCAGGGGAAGACCAAGTGCCTCCTCTCCAAGGCTTGGAAGCTAGCCTCCTTTCCTTTGGTGCTTCCTCAATGAAACCCAGGGCCAAGACCCTGTGCTAATGTCATCCTGAAATTTCATGTTTCGGGGGCTTTCATATGGCTCACCTTCATATTTCCCAATATC